>NW_011626985.1:3227-16070 GCF_000204515.1 Acromyrmex echinatior
TGTGGTGGGTATAAATTAATGATTTTATTGGGGTAACGGATGTGTGGTAATTTTATTAATTACTACATATTTATAGATGCATCTGCATCAATTTATTAAAAATATATGAATATACTATATGTATAGCATTCCATATATCTGTTGCCTTAAAATGGATAAGTAATAACAGATTGGAATAAACTTAATCCTGGATACCTCTTTATTATATCGAATTTATTGTGCATTGTTAAATTTATAATGTCATGTTACACCCACTTAGTAAAAAGTGTTTTTCACACATGAATATGTATAAATATGTATAAATATATATAAATATCCATAAACATGTATAATCATATATGAAATATGTCCATACAGCCTTCTTTCTCTTGTAAAATTACTTTTTAATGTGATAGAAATAATAATAGTGATGTGAAAACATTAAAAATAATTAATAGAAATAATTTTTGCATTGTTTGTTTTAGAAAAAAAACAAGTTTGCCAAAATGTAAAAAAAAATTGTTAATACATAATTTTTTGATCTTGGTATCTATATTTATGTACTCAGATTTTGTCATTTTGCTTCATTCGTCTCGACATTACGCAATTCCATCATATCAATTAGCATAAAATTATTTTAATCTCTCAAAGTACGACGGTTTATTACAAGACAATGACGCACTCGCTATTCTGCAACATCAAATGCGCTGCAACATGTATGGACGTATTTCGTATATGATTATACCTGTTTATGAATATTTATGTATGTTTATACATATTTATACATATTTATGCATGAAAAATTTTTTATTTCACTTTAAATTATTTCTAATTATTATTAAATTTAGCTCAAATTTTGTGTACTAATCGCAAATTTATACGTGTTAATGTGAACGTTTTGTTATTAAATAATTTAATTACAAAAGTATAATAAAAAATGGGTTCTTTCGATGATCGTTTTTTATTTTAAAATAATACATTTTGGAAGTTAAACAGAAAGGAATAAAATATTCGTTTTTTTGAAATATATGAAATACGGAAAATTAAAAAATATAAAGTTTATATAAAATAATAAATATAGTATATGAAATTATTTTCTATGGATACCATTATATAGAAAAATGCTTATTACAGTTTAATAATAAAATATTGTTTTATTATTTTTTCTATCTATCCTATCCTCAAATATTCATTAAGTTTTATACAAGTTGGTGCAGAAAAGCAATACCTTATACATTATACGTATACATGGAAAAAAAAACAGTTGGAAACTTCATTGATTCAGCAAATCTACATAATATACTGACAGTTAATTTTCTATGTTAAAGTAACAAAGTTGACAACTGAATAACGATTAGCGATTTGTTAAACTATCAAATCTTCTTAGTTATAGATGTTGAATTCGAGCAGTAAGTTATAGATTTGTTGTATCACCTAATTAATTTTTTTTCTATGTATGTATACACATGTACATATAATATGAACTGTTTTTTAAGAAATTTCTTCTTTCTCTCACATTTGTAATACATCTTATTAAGATGAAATAATAACAAAAATTTTAATGTAGAGCATATAATTTATTAATCTCGCTTTTCTGTAAAAGACATTTTACGTTTATTAATTATTATTATTTATCTCAATGCACTTACTTCAGTCTAATCTTTTGTAACTTATCCATATGTAGTACTTAACTGGATTTATACCAGTTAAAGCTGTAACATGATGTAAGATCCAATATACATTTTATCAAAAAATATAAGAATTTTATCTTATAACTATTTTATATCTTATAACTATCTTATAACGTTCAGAGTTTTGTATAACTTGAAATACTTAATTTTGAAATAATAAATTATTCAAAAGATTTTAATAGTATACAAAATACGATAGGGATATATTTATTGAATTGAGGGAAAATGATCCCTTCCAGATCTCACATCATTCACCTGAATTTCTCATCTCCGCATGTTTTGAGATGAGATTCAGCAACGAATCGTTCGAATCGTTAAAAATACATACATTGGCCTTGAATTTTATCGGATGATAATCGATTTAGTAATTTTCAATCATTTATTTTTGAATAAGTCTTTTTGATTACATTATAAAATTTACAGCAATTTAATTTAGTTTTATAATATTCGAGACTCTTGAAATAAAAATGTTATTGATCTGAAGATTTTTTTAAATTTAGGTTTATACTTAAATATTTATGTTTTTGATTTTGAATAAACACGAAATTTATTCGTATATTAATAGAATTGTTATTATTATTATTATTAATGATAATTGTTTATATTAATATTTAGTCCATTTTATTAATATGATGGCCTTTTCGTGACGCGTTCGTGTTCCGCGCATGATACAAAAGCGTAAAGTCTTACGCTTATGCCGATGATATTAGTCGGCAGCAGTCGGCAGCAAAAAGGAGTATTTCTCCTTGTTGTCGATTTTTGGCTTATGAAGCCAGAATTTTGGCCAAGAGCAACGAAATGTGAGTTCATTCTGGCCAGAAGAAAGAAGAGAATCTCTACGAGCCCAATGAGCAGAATGTCTAAAATCTACACATAAGACAACTTTAAGATATCTTTCAGAATTCTTTATGAAATATCTTAAAGATGTTTCTTAAAGAATTCTTAAAAATATCTTAAAGTTATCTTATGTATCGATTTTAGACATTCTGCTTATTGAGAGGTAGGTTGGTGTGTAACACCAATCTAAGTTTGTAAAAGGTAAACTGAATATTTGGGAGGGTAATTTGCTCGCAAATTGCGAGTTCTTATATTTTTTGAATTATCTAAAATACAAAAAGAACCCAACAAACAACAGGGCTAATGGGAGACAGCGCGGATAATCAAGAGCAAATTTGGTTGATTAAAAAAATCTACAAAACTTGTACTTAATTATCCGCACTGACTCTTATTAGTCCTGTTATTTATTAATTTTTTTTGTATTTTAAAAATTAAAAGAACTTGTTTTAATTATATTATTGCTTATTGCTTATTTATTATTAGTATGATCGCGATTAAGTTATCCCACTGAGTTTATTAGTACACAATAGGATATATGGTTAGACATTAGCTGCGTTCAGCAAAGAAAATAATTTTGCAACTATTGTAAAATTCTTCTATGTGATTGATTTGTATATTTAAATCCCAAAAACAAGAACTAATCGTATTGAAGAATTTTATATTAATCAAAAATCTACTTTCTCTGAACACAGTCATTAACGTACATTATATTGTATATTCGCGGTGTTATTGCACATTTGAAGTAATGTAGGTAGGAATACGGGTGGAGATAGGTATCCGCGAATAAAATATGGGTAGGTAGGACAATAAGTATGCACAATAGGTAGGGACTATATAGGTAGGATGATAAGTATAGACAGGTAGGATTAAACACGTCATATATACTCATATATACTCACTTGATAATTGGAAATGAAGGATTAAAAATCGAATAAAATTTTAAATTAATTTTAAAAGTTTTATTTAATTATCAGATCCCGTTCCAATTATTGAATATAAAAATAAACCAAATTAATTTCAAATGTTATTAAATTTTCAGCTACCCTAAAATTAAACTTTTTTTGAAAAATTCTACACACAAATTATACGCAACGCGTTAATACTGTAATTAACTTTATTGTAAACAAATATACGTATAATATATGAGGTACGTAATATAAAATTTATGTAAACTATGTCCAGATGAATGCTATAATCATATTTATTTTTGTAATTTGCACAACGATTCCCGGGAAAAAATGTTATATATATATATATATATGGACATATTTTATATATAATGATATACAATTGTATATAAAATATGTCAATTTTTTATATGATTATGTATAATTTTATATAATTATATATTAGGTGTTGGAATTAATTCGTAGCGTTTTACAAGTGATGGGAAGTACTTTCATTAATGTATTTTTTAATGCTCATGTGAAATAAATAACATTCTTTCATTAAAAAACGCTACGAATTAATTCCAACACCTAATATAATTATACATAAAACATTTTTTACTAATGTTTTACGGGTTACTAATTAATTATACATTTACTGGAATTTAAAACTTTTTTTATTTAGATTTTATTTTGCATATCAATAAGTCATTAATAATTTTAAGTAACTTCTTATTATTTTTATTATTCTTAATAAAAATTTGTTGTTTAAATCGTCATTTAAATAACCGTCATTTAAATAACCGTTAAATAATCGTCATTTTTTTTCTTCGTATTTAGTATAAATTTAAATAAGTCATAAAGATTGGAGCTTTGACTGAGGCAATGTTAAATATTAATTCTTACTTGCTTTTTGACATTTACATTTTTAATGTTATAAAATTATAAGTATATTTTAGTGAACAATTTATTATATGCAAAAGCCTCATATCGCCGTCTCTCACGTCAGATAGATACCAGTGATTACGTAGTTTGTACCGATGGAAAGTCAAAATTATTTTCATGATGAAGAATTATTCCTCATCGCTTTTCGTGAAGTTCATTCGCGAAGTTTAATTTGACGTCTCTTCAGAAATTCTTATGCAGGATTGGAATTAATCCTGGATTTTTTCGTCTGCAGTTACTGGTAATAATTTTGTTAATGAGTCAATGATAATTATTATATATTTTAAAGTCAAGTTGTAACATTAATTAAGTGGTATATTTTAGCATATAATTTT
Organism: Acromyrmex echinatior; assembly: GCF_000204515.1. The sequence continues at coordinate 7,902 of NW_011626985.1, forward strand.
CGCTTTTTTTGTTTTATTAAATGTTCTCCCACTAGTAATAATAATGATGAAAATTAGCAATAATACTACGTCTTAATAACAATAGCAATTTATAGTATTGTATGAATGATATGGATATATAATTATTATTTGTTTAAATTCAAATTATTAAGTAAATAAATTTTATACAAATAATTTTCTTATAATTTTTTGATGATTGCTCTAACAAAAATATGATTACGGATGTGTATATTTAATTTTTTAACTGTTATTAGAATTATTTTTAGGTATTGGACATCCCGCCATTGCAGAATATTTTTAATTATAATATTAATATGTATGTACACTTTTCTATGATAAAATACATGCACTTTTCTACGATAAAATATATACAGATATTGAAGTTATATTTAACGAATATTGATTTTTGTCGATATTTACATAACTTTTTTCAAAATTCTTTATAGTTAATAATGTTATCGTGATTACATGAGTTGAATTTTAAACGTGTGGGTACAAAAAATTCAAGATAAGTCGAATAGGTACCTTCATATTAGCGGGATATTAATAATTGTAATTTTTGAATAATAAAGAATTGTTAAATTTTATATAATAAATTTTTCAGGATGTTCTTTAAAATCCCGTTATTATCGGATTCGGCTCATCTCGAACAGTTGGTGCCCGAGAAACTTTTGTATCCATACATATAAAAAATTAATAACGCATGTATTTTATTATTATTAAATATATTTCTTCGTAATCACTATTACATAAGGAAATTATTTTATCCGTTTATTTTTAATAAGAGATGATTTTTAATCACGTATGGCAGAACATATTTTTTCGCGAATTTTAATATTATATTAAAGATGTGATAAAAATGGTAATTATAATTGACATGCAAAATTATTACTATCGCTAAGTAGTCTGAAAAATTCACCGCAGTCCTGTAACAGGATCACTGGTATTTGACGGATTGCTTAACTTTTCTTTGCAAATGAGTCTTGTAAAATTTACGTAGAATCAAAATATATTAAGTTCGCTTTCCTGTATGAAGATTGTTCTTCTTTGTATTGGGTATTAATCAGTATATCACGAGGCGGAGGGATTTTGATATGATAAAATTATTGAGATATTATCTTGATATTATCTTGAACTTGATGAAAGTGCTGTTATAAATATATTAATGACTTTTTTTATTGTTAAGTTTTATATTCGTAAATTAATAATAAATAATTAATAGTAAATAATTAATAGTAAATACGATCTATTTGTTGTTAGTATTTCTTCTGCGTTTATCAATATTTCATTAAACATTGGTTAGAAAAATTTGTGTTATTATATGTATTTTCGACGTTTTGTATAATCCCACATTACAAAAATTTATTAATTATGCTCCTATGTTATCATTTTTATTATATTTTGAACAGCATTGATAATTGTATATTGTATTGTAAATAATTATTATAATTATAATATCGAATTGTATAAAGAATAATACAATAAAGAATAATATTTAAAAAGTTATGCAATAAAGCATAACGAAATACAATAAAATAATTAGACATAAAAATAAAAAAATAAATTAAAGATAAATTAAAGGTACACTTACCTGCAAAAAGCGGGCTACTAAATTTATTAGTAGCTTATTTGTTTTTTATGGGTGAGTATACTTACAAAGAAAAGAGGACCGCCAATAAAATTGGTGGAGGTGGTGGAGGGCCTCTATAGCTCGTTTTTTGCTAAATTATATCTTAAATTGACAATATATGTTTAGAAAAGATTGAATTTAAAAAGATTGAATTATAATTGCTAGTAATTGTAGAAACTTATATTAGCAATTATATTTGATAAATACTGACTGAAAATTTGCATAATGATACTTAGTAATTTTATAAGATATTACAATATAATATAAGATAAATATATGAAACAAAATTCACTAAATTAATAATTGTTTGAATTTTCAGTTTCGTTTATTAAAATACTAAATTAACAATTGTTTGAATTTTCAGTTTCGTTTATTCAACAACTTTTATTTATATGTAGCAAATACGAAATTAAAATTTTTTCGTTCAAGGATCCATTCAACTATCTTTCCTGTGAATACTGGATAGTCGCTTCTGTCCTGAGGATGTATTACAGAAACAAACGTCTACTTTCGACGATACGATTTTATCGATAGTGTCAGAAAATGTATGTAGTCACATAGTTCCCAAACTGAAAATAGATGTACTGGCGGTAGTGTACAGACGATTTCGTCGGTAATAGGAAAAAGGCCGGCATGGCCTCTTTCAGGTTTCTCTGATACCAGTTCAGAAAGGACAATAAAAAACAATCCTAATGTCAACCTTTTAAAGTGCTTTCTATTTTAATGACATAGGGTATGGTCAACGCGATGCTACAAACGCTTTGAAGCGTTTTTTAATTGGTCAGTTTGTAAAATTCTTTCTTCTAATTAATCCATCAAATGCTTCAAAGCATTTGTAGCGAGACTTTAACTACAGCCATATAAGTCGACACAAACAGAATTTTATCTTTCTTGACATTTAACAAAGTAGCAAATAGAATCATGATATAAGAATTATTTTTTCTTACATCATAGATGGAATATCACTTTTGATCGATTGCATGATTTCTTCATGCAGGACTTATGTAGGTATATGTAAATGGAAAGTATCCATGCATAACATTATACATAACCTCATCAGTATGACAGCATTGATAGTCGCATGGTCCATTTATTCGCATATGTTGCAAACAAAAATAGAGGATGGATCACGAGGATGAATTCCTTAATGCCTTCTTCACACAGGTCGCTCAATTATGCTCCGATAAGGCTAAGGAAACAGTTGTAAGTGAATCAAATCCTGTTATATGTGTATTAATGTAAGTACATATAAATGCAGTTGTACATTCCTGTCTGAAAAAAATATAAATTTAATTCAGGAGAAAGAAAGGGAATCATGTAAGCAGATGCAAATGGGTCCATGGGGAATGCTGCTGTTGCATTTACCACAGATAGCTGTTGCAGAGCGTTCATATGCGGATTTAGGTTTCCTCAATACTAAAAATAAAGGTTTTCTTAGGAAGGATGTACGTATTTAACAACAAAGAAAGCACTTCAGTCAATGATTATTTATTTACTATTATTTACAGAATTCTTTAAAGACTGTCTATGAATCACTGAAGTCTGATTTGAAAAGATTAGAGGAAATGACTAAGGGAACAAATTCCATTGGTACGGCAGTCGCAAATGTTTCCAGTCAGCTCTGTCAGTTCATCACGGCAAGAATCCAGCTGATAGATTTGTTAGTATACTAGTATTTCAGCCTTCTGTTGTCTAATGTCATATTTGTGATTATTGCATTACAGCTACGAAAAAATGTACAATATGAGTGTAAATAGCAAAGTTATGAAGCATCAAGAATTGCTGCAGTATATAGAAGGAATAGTAAAATGTTATTTGTTATCCTGTTCTCATTTGGCATTAACTGCTATCAAAACAAGTTTAACGTATGTATCGTTTTATAATATTAGTAATATGTAATTTTAATAATACGAATTATAAATTTTAATGTATGTGAGAAGCTAATAATCCTCATTGTTCAGATTAGAATGTGAAATACTAGTACAATTAATGAAAGCACAAGTGGAAGTTCAAAATTGGAGATTTTTACCAACTCTGATGGCACTCTACGGAGCGCAAACGCGAATGTCAGCTTGGGAAAGAACTCTGCAGAGCAAGGAGGTTAGCAATATATAAATAAAAAAGGGCATAAAAGTAATATTTTAATTCGAGACTTTTTTAAATTTAATTCTTATCAAATATTCTAACTCAAGATTTTTTTTAGTCTTGGAAATTGGGTTTTGGTGCGACATTTCTCAAGGCAAATCAACAACCAGCGCTGTACCAATGGCTGATGAAGCTCCGTAGTGCCATATTAGCTAAGTGTTCTCTGTATTTCCACACTACTTTAAGCCAACAAGCTAGTCCAGGGGAAATGAGGAGTATTATGAGCAAGCAGAGTATAGATTACTATCATAAGTAAGATACACATATACAACGTTAAGTTACTCGTATATAATATGCACTGACAAATACTATTTTAGGATACAGAGTTTTCAACGAAAATACGATATACTAGCGGTATTGATAATCTTCGACTCCAGAGAAACTGAAAATTCAGGTTCTGGATATAGACATCCAGGAAGAGGAGCAAACTCTTTTGAGAGTTTTCCCGTTGTTGTTTGTTGTCCTAGTGTAAATATAAATGAATTTTTTAAATAGGTTTTATTAATATAAGTACATATATTAATATCTATAAATAAATAGTACAATGGTCTGTACAAATAAATGGTACAAATAAATGTACATAACATCCTATGCTTTTTTATAAAATTAATGTCTTTCAGACATTCACGCAGAAACCATCAGTACACTTGGATAATATCCAGACTAAGATAAAGGAACGACACGCCGAACTTCTTACTATGGACAAAGTAATTTGCCATAAAAGTATGAAGGTATGCTCATTAAAAATAATTTTAAACATATTAATAATTATAAATAAAAATAGAAACGAAAAAATATAAATAATCCAAATAAATGACAAACAACTGAAATAATTTGAAGAATTACTTCATATAAATTAATATTCCTACAGGATTCGTGTACATATTCTTTCCACAACACTGATCCCACAATGACTCTCGTGATTGCATTTGAAAACGGGAAACAAAAGGATAAAGAAACCCACATTACATCGTTTATGATGGACCTCTCTATGCAAATTAGATGCAATAAGGTTTATGAATGTCTTAAATTATCAAAATGAGTATTTGCGCGATGAATAAATAAATCATAAATATCAAGTTATGCCAAAGATCTAACTATGTTTATAATAAAAAATTCATTAATATAAATTTATCGATACCATAATGTAAAATAATAAAAAGAAAATTTATTATTTATATGTATACATCTCATAGCCTTATATATGTTTCTAAAAGAATAGCCTTATATATGTTTCTAATAAGAATATTGTTTATAGGGAGAATTGAAATAAGAATATTACAACTATTAATTTTCTTGATTAATTATTGACTAATATCATTTTACTTTGTAATATACTTAGTTTTTATATATTTGATCTCATTATATATTACAGAGAACAGAATTATATATTTTTATTATCTATAATATCAATGACAATGTTTCTTAAAAACTTCTATTAATTACAATTTTTCAATTATTATCGAGATCCCTGTTGATGCTACGCGATCACTATAATTATAAAAAATAATTTATAATATCATTTAAGCGTTATAATATTTAATTCCTGTAGATGAACAGAATGGACCAATCACGGATCGACATAGATTACGACAAAACGACATTTGATAAATTACATACAGCGTAAAAAAATCTCAATCAGCGTAACACTTAAAATATAGCTCAATCAGCTGATCCCAGCTGTTCCAGCGGCTGATCATTCGGTAAGTTGGCACCATCTACCGAGAAATGCCTGACACTAATTATATTTGCGAATATATTTTTCAATTTTCAGCATTTTCAAGATATCGCAATAATGGCTGCGTTCAGCAGAAAAAGCAACTTTGCAATTGTTGTAAAATTCTTTAATATGATTAGTCTTGCCCTTAGTTCCACTGGATCTAAATGTATAAACCAATGTGTCAGGCATTTCTCAGTAGATGGTGCCAACGTACCGAGTGCGATCAGCTGCCGGAACAGTTGGGAACAGCTGATTGAGTTGATATTTTAAGTGTTGTGCTGATTGAGATTTTTTTACGCTGTATGTAATTTATCAAACGTTATTTCATCGTAATCTGCGTCGATCCGTGATTGGTCGTGTACGTGAAATCGCGTCTTTTATGTTTTTGCAGTGATAAGACTGGACGAGGCGCAGTTTTGCGGATTTGCGGCGTTGCGAGGTTATGTGCCAGAAGTATCACGAGCGTTTTGTGTATCTCTCATCTTCGGGACGCAACAAAGATCAATAGAGTATTGAATCAACTTTCCAACTGAAGTATCAGTGAGATATTGTCGGTGAGGATACAAAAATGTAAGTATTGTTGCCTTTTATCTGGTTTTCGCAGCTTTCTCTGTCGAGCTCGTATATTAACCTTTTCGGAGTTGACGCCAAATAATTACTAAGGCTGGATCTGTAAAACCCATTTAATTTATGTTAATGAAAATTTAAAAGACATCAATTAATTTCAACGACAATTTGTATTAAAAAATGAATGTTAAAGTTATATTCCAAAATTCATTGCTGGCACTGAAAATGTGTAGTTTACGTTATGTGCGCTATAGAGTTTCTGCACTGAATTGGTGGAGCAGTCTAAATTTTTTAATAAGAAATTTAGAACTATATATCGTAAAGAAAATTGAAGTATTTGACATTTCTGATAAGGAGATTTATAATTGAGTGATTCTACAATAAACTCATTGTCAACTCCAGAGAGTTCAATTGTAGAAATAAATACAGACATTTCGTTGTGTCTTAAGGATTTGACATGATAGAAGAGTTCCTTGCAAATCCTGTAACATAATTTTCCACTTCTTTTATAGGATAAATTCGTGAGTAAATGATACTAGTCTTATCTTTCTATTAGCTATTTATATATACATATATATATATATATATATATTGAGAAAAAAATTGTTCATTCGATTAAATTAATTTAGTTTATCTTTCAATAAAGAAAATATGTATTTAAGAACATTTTATATTTTAACTTAAATACATACATTTTCCAACGAAAAGAATAAAGATAATTAAATTAATTTAATCAAATAAACAACCAATGCGTTGAAAAGTCAACATTTATTCTTTCTGAAATTTTTTTTTTAAGAATGAGATTAAGACCCACGTATCTGGTTGATAGATAGGATGGTGAAAGCTAAAATTCAATTTATTAAACAAACAGAAAGACAAAGGGCTACGAGCCTAAAAACAATTCAATTTATTAACTTGAAAGATAAAATTAAATTTTTTATTTATAGTGATTAATTTTTTAAATTAATCGCTTACTTACAATTAATCCTATCGTAACAAATTCTGTATTTACAGAAGAATGCTAGTTTATATGAAATTTATCTTGAGAAAAATGTGAACAATTTCTCAAGTATTAAAATTTATATCAAGAAGGTATTCTCTAGAAATGCTATAAACGCTGAGTTTTACTGATACGGTAAAACGTTCGCCTCGTTTATAATATTGCTGCACTACACATAAAAACACTCGATTCCGCAATAAGCGTATCAAGCAATAGCGATATCATGTATATATCCTCGTCCTTTCTATGCAACATCCTGTCATAACAAGTAACGAGAGGTACAGATATCGTTTCTTTATCGTTTCAATTATTCAAAACGTTTTAAGCAGAAAGGAAAATGTGACTTTTTGCTTTCCCCTATTATTTTTGATAATATAAAGATTAACTGAAATAATCGTAAATCATATAATATCTTTTTAATACTAACTTTTGATGTAATTTATAAATTTGGCAACGAGAAAGATTAATAATTAATTTTTGTCAACATAAGTTAAGTGTACAATTGTCGGGGGAGGGAGAGAGAGAGAGAGAGAGAGAGAGAGAGAGAGAGAGAGAGAGAAATTCTCTCACATCTGCAGAAAAATTTAATTACTTGTTGTTTAAGTTCGAAATTATATTCCGAAATAAAAATAGCTATTTATACATAATTGCAAAAAATATTAAAGTTTAAGATTGTTGAAGGGTTGTCTAAAAAATTAATAAGATTTAGCTGCGTCTTTCTCTCTTGCTTATTTTAATAGAATTACGTTGCGAAACACGAGCACAATGTCTTATGTGTTTCTGTGGTAAACGTCTCAACTTCCACACTTAGGCAAATTTACTTTTCGTATCATTTAACAAGTTCCGCGGTCAATTAATTATAACATACAGGTCACGTAATGCGGCGCATTAACAAAGCTTATGTCCTTGCAGCTTATATCTTCTTTATTATATATTCATGAAAATATTCTTTTCTTATCTGAAAGAATGGTAATCATTCATCTTTTTTTTACGTTTGCCACCGCAAAGCATTTGTCGCACGCAGCGTATCACCGCGGCGTTTTATAGCGCAGTGCAGTGCAAGTATCTGAACCTAAGTGATAACGCTTGGCATAATTCATGCTCTGT
>NW_011626985.1:16216-136026 GCF_000204515.1 Acromyrmex echinatior
TATATATATATATACTTCTCATAAAACGAATCGCTGCTCTTCTGAGTCACGTGCGTGGATTCATGATCGGCAAAAGTTTGTGGAAGCCGCGCGTGTATACATAGACTTAGGTGTATTTTGTATAATGCAATTTTCATGCTCCTGATCCTATTCGGAATTCTATATCTATTCTTATATATAGTCTATCTATAATTGTATATCTATTCTTATATACAGAATAGAATCTATTCTGTATATATTCTTCTTATATACAGAAATCATATGTTGAGACGGATTTATGTAATTTATATTTAATTTATATTATATTTAACACGTCCTGTTAAATTCATATAATGTCGAACATTTGTCGTTCCAATTTGTGTCATTGTTAAAAATGATTTCTCTAGGTCGCCACTACTTCTACTCAGTAATGTCATTAATTTAACTAGCACAATTAATTTAATTCAAGAAAATAAGTAATTAAATTGACTCAAATTTTAGTTTATTATTTACTAAGTGTACACATTAATATGGATATTGTTAATTTTGAACCATTGAAATTAATCACAGAAAAGGATTGATTTACATTTTGATACATAGAAGTAAAAATAACAAAATGTTATTTAATATCTCTCGGAATTCTTTGGAGAGGATTTACTCTAAAGAATTTAGAGAGATAAAAGATTGAATTATTACTATTGCTCTTTCGATATCTAACAGTGTGATCAGTCTATCTAAAAGTTCGAGCATGTAAAGTTAGCACTCTAACTTTAATTCTCAAGAGTTCTGATTAGAATTCCCAAAAGTTCTGATTAGAATTCCTTTCTTTTGACGAAACGAAGGGTTCTCTATAATTTATAACAAGAGTTCAGCTTAACAGTAATTTTTAATTAATTTTTAAAAAATGGGATGCCAACTTAAATTCATGATCGAATTCTAAACGGCTTAATAGCTTTATTTTGTGAATATATAAAGTTTTTGATACATAAAAAAAATGTCAAACTATAAAAAAGATTTTTGAGAAATTAATTTTTAAATACATGGAGACGTTTAGCATGTATTAGAGCAGGCACAATAGCATGTAAGCTCATCATGCAAAAAATTATGCATCGTGTCGGTTTAACTTTACATACTTTGAAAGTTCCATGACTCATTTTTTTACATATTGATTACTATTGTTTTTTATTATTTTTTTTTCTATTACAATGAAATAAGTTACAGAGTATTAAAGAGCCAACTGCAGAACTTATTGTGTAAAATTATTTTATATATCTAAATAATTTTACGCAACAAATTCTACGGTTGGCTCTTTAATACCTTAAATTTATTTCATTGTAATTATTATTATTTAGAGTCCTTTAAAATTATTGTAATAGTATTTTTTCTATTACTAATTTTTTAATTCTTTATATCTTTTGTTAATTTTGAGAAATATTTTAATTAGGGTAACTCCAGTATTTACGCTGCGCGAGGATTCGCAAAAGTCAGAAAAAATAGGAGTGTGATGATTTGCACATAATCTTTGCATTCTGTTATATATTTTTATGTTATAATATTGTGTTATGTTTTCAGTTTCTTAATGTTAATATTAGTAAAATTATTGTCAGTTGAACCGATTTGTCAATGTAATGAGTAGCGCAATCATATATCATAATTCACATAAAATGATTATTGTAGAGATTATTGCAAAAGGCTTAATAGTTATTTAATGATATAAGTGTAAAGGGATAGTAAAAAATGGAGCAAAATACAAATGTTTATGTTCTTTTCTCAGCTTAATGTCTTGTATAATATATTCGTATTCCACCTGTTTAGGATATATGACATTTGTAGAGGGCGAGATTTATGCTCAAAGCATAAAAGCATACAAAGTGCGCAGATTGGATCCAGTACACTAAATGCAATGAATACATTACATGAAATATGTACTTCATAACACTTGTGATATATGCAAAAGATTGCAATTATTATTATCTATTATTCTATATACATATTTATCATTCTTATTTCTTAATAAAACTTTGTAAACATATTTTATAAGTTATTTTATATAAGTATTATTTTACGTCTTATATTTCTGAACATTATTTGTAATTTTTTCATGAATTATGTCCCACCTATAAATAGCCATATCCTACTCTTATGGAATATGCAGTAAAAATGCAAGCGTTTGAAAAAATTCTTTTTTTCAATACAAAAAATAAATATTTCTGATTTCTAATATTTTTTTTCTAATAGTAGTACTAATAGTAGTAAACAATACAAAGTTTTTACTGGTATAGTTCATTTATCTTAAATATTGTAAATAATATTTAATAAATTAAGTTTTTGTTAGGTGCGGCATATGTATATTGGAGTTACCCAAAGTTTTTTTAGACATAATTAAAAAAAATTTTTTGCTATTTCTCTCTTTTTTATTACTAAAATATTTTGATTAATCTGGCTCAATTTTAAGTTTCTGATGTAGATCTATTGTAAGTTTTATTATAGATTTATCGGACTAAAAATTTGTTTCCGTATTTTTGCTTTGTTGAAAAGATTTTATTAACTCGTTTGGAGCACAATTTACTTGGAAAAGAAAGAAAGTAGCTCCTTTTCCAATTGTTATGTCCCATCAGAATTTTTAATTTTACTCCATTTTATCTTTCTCAATTCTCTGTTCACTGTATCTTCATTTTACAGGGCGTATAATTTACGCGGTCGTATCTGCTAAAAATACAACTTCCTTGACATGGGTGCGGCGTTATCTCACCGATTCTCACGTGCGTAAACCGGGTGCTCTGCCGTAATAATGCCACGTGCTAGCAGTGCACCGAAATTAGAACCGTTTGACTATCTAAGCGGAGCTTTCCTCGTTATAAATGTAGACGAACGCGGTGTATCTCTTGAAGAAATGCGAGTTATAAAAAACATGCGTTTTTCGAGGAATTAAAAGTTACTTTTTCTTTTTTAGCCGATGAAGAATGTGAATTATTATTGAAATTGGAAAATCCTTACTCTCTAAATTTGAATCAGTGGATAGTCACTAATTACTTAGTGACACTGATAATTAGTGAAGTTAAACTAAAAAAGGAAGAATGTTTGAGCATTATATAATTAAAATACTGATATTTACATGCTTCAATTTTTCAATACTATATTCATTGAATTTATGCACTAAAATAAGATTAGATCATATAATAAAGATCAGCTAGATTAGAGATTTCACATTTTATTGACTGGCTGCGTTCAGCAGAGAAAGCAGCTTTGCAACTGTTGTAAAATTCTTGAACATGATTGATTTATACATTTAGATCCAATGAGGAACTCTAAGGGCAAGACCAATCATATTAAAGAATGTTACAACGGTTGCAAAGCTGCTTTCTCTGCTGAACGCAGCCATTGATTACCAGTGGCATACTTGGCACTGATATCAGTGATTATCCACTGATTCAGATTTAGAGAGTACTGAATGATCTGAAGCAGAGTTTGAAGTAAGCGACAATTAATTATACCGTTCTCTTAAAATGTTTAAAAAACGAGAAAGAAATATCTCGAAAATAATTGAATGATTTAAAACACCTTTATATTGTTTTCTTAAAAAAATTATTATTAGGATTTATGTTTTCTTGATTTATGAACAAGTATTGCGATGTTTTCGCACAAAGAAGTCGGATAGGATCGATCAAATTTCCATCTGTTCAATCTCTCTACGTATATTGCCGTGACTAGGTCTGTAACTGTGTCGCATTGCATAGAGCGATGGCAATAGCAACTCTATTGTGCGCCTCTCCCGTATCTGTCTGTACTTAATAAGCGAAATGTGGGACATTTGGCGCTTGTTATTGGCCAACACAAACGGCGTATGCCTACATACGCGACTGTCAGGGAAACTCGGCGAAAGGAAAACGGCATCTCTGTTGCATCGGCGACGTCCCGCCTTCATCGGATCACACCGACGCGACGTCTTTTCACGTCGTCATGTAGCTTTCCTGACCCGAGACGCCTAGACGCATTGCGTCGGTGCCCTTGCCAGAGAAACGCCGCAATACCGTCTTACCGCGGCTACGTTGCGACAGGCTCTTCATCTTGTTCTGCCTCCCTCCGGCACATTTCTTTTGATGATCGTCTACAGTCCTTCGAGTACAGTACACTTTCGATTTGGATATTCATAACGATGCCTTTATCTTTGCTCTTTAAAAAAGATTTATTATTCAATTATATATTTATACAGGCAAGACTGCCACACACATAGATCTTTTTTTATTACAAATTCTTAGATGGCAAATTGATTTCTTTTTAACCAGATAATAAAGACTGCCTAGAGATACTACAACAGAATCTGCCTACAAGCGATTTTATCAAAATGAAAAAGAAAGATATTCTATTATCTATTTCTATATAGTTCTTCTTTGCACTAGAAGGACAGTTTTGCTGAAGTAAAAATTTAATTAGACACTGAAAATAATTCGCTTGTTGGATAAAAATAATTATGTATTACGCTGAAACTATAGTTGCTAGAATATCAAAACTTTTTGCAATATTGTTTAGTATGCTTAAAATTCCTGCGTAATTATTTTGATGATTCAATAAAATTGTTTTCAGATATGTATCTAGTTAAATTTTTAAATACTTCAGCCAAAATAATTGTTTCTGCATGTACATATACCTACTATCTTATATCTTAACTTATACTTTCCTACTCTATAACTTTATTTAATTATCTTAATTAGGTAATTTTTATCTTAATTAATAGATTAGAATCAGACTGTGTAAGTTAGACTCGGATAGTATATAAAGTATATGCACATATATATGTATATATATATATATTTTTTTTTTCTTGCAGGATTTTGATAAAATCGTTCGTTATCAAGACTGTTACATCTCTAGCTTTGCCTACAGCATGTATTATTAATTTATTAATACTGATACGAATTGAACTGTTTTTTTTGTCGCATGATAAAAAATTTAAATTTTTAAAAATTCTGCTAGACACACAAATCGAATTATCAAATTAAAATTCCGTATAATATAAACTGTCTTATGCAATTTCTGGCATTCACGCCTCGATTGTAGACTCCGTTAAATCGAATAGTGTCTTTATGCGCCTGTTTGCGTTCACGTCTTCTCTGGACATATTTGCGTAGGTACAAATAATAGTATCGCCGCTGCGCATCTTACGTCAGCCGCACATGGCGCGAGATGCACGTTCTAGGGATGAGATATTTCGAGTAATCGGAACGGCAGAGAACGGAGATTTAATCGCGCGCCAACATACACTCAAGTTTGTCCCAGGCGAACTTAAAGTTAATTAATAACGAACCAACTCGTTTTCTAGATTTAAGAATCTGTTTACAGAAACCGTTTTGCTTTTGAAACAAGCTATGTTTCTACGTTGCTATTGTTTTGTCTTCAGTTTGTCGATTACACGTTTCAAATATTTAAGAATAAGAACGGGAGCATAGAGTTTTGTAATTCATAAGGTATAAGAAAATGAACCGATCAAGATCCTTCATTTCCTTTTTTTTCCATGAAATGAAAGACTCTGATTGGTTAATTTTCTTATTCTTTATATATTATGTATTATACAATGGTCTTATATTCTAGACTTAAATCTTTAGTCCTAAAGCATAGCACAGCTACCATAAAATCGTCTGAACCAATGAACATTCAATAAAAAGTTGCATATCGATATACATAACATATTTATTAGTCTATCTTAAGTTAGCTACAACAATAGGCCTGTTCTTTTTAGCTGAACTTTTGCTCCAGTTCATCTTTCTTCCTTTTCTCTCCAGGAAGAAAGAAGAGGAAGAAAGATGAACTGGTGCAAAAATTCAGCCAAAAAGAACAGGCCTAATAAATTATGCATTTCGCATGGTATATAATCCTTATTAATATATGTGATATAACAAAGAATGTCCTCTTAAGAATATTTGACTGGAGAAATTGAATCATTTTCGAATCAAGAAGTGCATTATCATATTAAAGGAAGTCTATAGTCGTAACGTCTAAGAGGCCATCGGCTTCACACACGAAGTAAAACCGCGAGTGCTACTGCCACTGTGGATCTATTTGTGTCAAACAATATAAAGTAGAGACGTATGTGCCTGCAGTTTCATTGCGGTTACATAAGTGTCGACGAGGGAGAAACGTACAGAAACGTGAGCACATCGCCGTCGCTGCCACGATGGGGAGATCAGCCGCATCACGCTTTGCGCTTTAATGAAATTGAATTTGCACTTGGATATGTATCGGATTATACGTCTTGAATTTAATATAGAAAATATCATATCTCTCAAATCGTACGTCTTTCATGCAAGAAATCCATCATGATTTAATTATTAGCTTATTCCAGTCTTTAGTGATCTTTGAAATGTAATATCACATATATCATTAATATCACACTTATAAATTCTATTCTATTAATTAATTTATCCTTATAGTTATAAAGTAACTTCATTAATTTTTATTATTAATAGACCTACAAAATAATTCAATTTTATTGTAATGCTTATGGAATGAACTTACAATTAGTTTTAACAATCTAGAATCTTTCGTAAGAATTTGCAGAATAAAATTGATATTATTCTTTCTCTTTATTTTCTTTTCTTTTTATAGAAGATTTATATTACATACTGTTGTATTATGAATCTGTGATTATTTGAATATTTACTTTCTAAATGTTTTGAAGTAGATTTTCATTCTAAAGAGTGAAAATTGAGCCAATTTTGAAAAAGAGTGACTCAATTTTTAATCTTTAAGAGTGAAATTTCTACTCTTCAAAGTGAGATTCAATCTAAAAGTTTTATAAAAAGTAGCTTCGCTACTTTTAGTGTTCTCTTGATTGTCCTTTTGATAAAAATTATGAGATTTTTTGGATAAATTTTAAATTTTATATTTCAGTTTTGATATATTAGTTTTTTGAATAAATAAATTATAAATAATTATATCAATTATTAAAATATTAGAGATATATCGACCGACTCGTTCGAAACGGTGTCATTGACCGTTAAAAATTTGATTCTGCTATAATTATAACGAGATCGATTCGACGCGCCGTGATAGAAAAATATCTCTCCGCGGAGCAATATCTCTCCTCGACGTATAAATATCTTTCCGAATCCCGAAAAATCTCGTAAATAATTAACAAGCTGACTCTCTCAAGAACAGGGATGAGGGTTTAATGGACGTGGCTCAACTAGACAAGTAGTGACGTTTTGACGCGTGCCTCGGGAAGATAAATCGCTAATGGATCCAGAAACCCGAGACATCTGCGATAATATAGCGAAAATGTGAAGGATCTCTCACCCGTGGTAAACGTAGGAATATGCTTAATGCTTTTTTAGGTATCGTCTTTCTGATAAACAATTCCGTCCTGCGTTTACTCTCTCGCGAAAGTGAAGGAGCAATTATTATTTTTTTTCGGCATTTATAAGTTTGTCTTATGATTGCCGCATAAGTCTAAATCCACAATCTTGTTTTAAGAGACTGAAGCTGTAAGGCCGTAAGAAATTGATCAATCACAGTCGATTATTTTTCTCATATTCGACGGTGATTGGTCGATTTCTCATGGCTTTACGGCTCACGACCTTTAAAGCAAGATTGTGAATCTAGATTAAGGAGAAAGAATAACTTCAGTGAACAACGGTAAAATTTTTGAGGTTCTCTCGCCTCAGCTATACTTCTGAGAAAATTGAATTCTGCTCGTATTAGTCAGGTCCATGTAAGTCGGAAACGGTAACTTATTCCACAGGTGTAGTTTTTCCTCTCCTTTGTTATAATCTTCTACGACGCACATCTCCAATTTTATAGAATTAATTGAAATTCGTAGTTCTGTACGATTGTCATAGCCTATTATTATCTTTAATAAATTACATCCGTTTTGTTTAAATTAATAGTATTGCGAAGGAAACGTAGCTTTTTTAGCGCACATATATTCGTAGCTATATTCATTTGTTCCGGCTGTCATAATTTTGGCTTTCTTCCAAATCTTGTCACTGAGCGAAGAGTTATTGGATTCTTTGTAAGCATTCTTCTCAAATTTTAGCCATCGAATAGTGGAAAACACTTAAATGCTTACGATTATAAAAATATACTAGGTAATATGTTAATTAATTTAATTATTTCATTTATGCTATTTTCTGCGTCGGTTAAATTGAATCAAGACCGTAATAAACAAAATGCATATATTCCTTTATTATTCACATTTTATTTTATTATTCACATTTACACAAAGTGAAATGCTTGCATTAAATTCCCGTGGTATTGAATTGCTGTAGAAAATATTAATACACAATGTTTCCTGTGTTGCTTAACTGACTGTGACAGGGGAATTGTTTAAATTAGAAATTCCAGGTAGCGCGCACGCGTTGCATTTATTTAATAATAAATAAATTATTCACATGTATATCGATGCTAGAAATTGATAGCCAATCAAAATCTGTGATGTATGACAGAAAAATATTATTTTACTGTTAAGAAAAGTTTAGTTTATTCAGTTTTAATTTACTTTTTTCTTTTTTCTAGGTAGAGCATTTATCTTTAATAAAGAATTTTTCTTGATAACTTAAAATTTATTTATTTATTTATTATTACGAATTAAAAAAATTTATTATTATGTATTCAAAACATGAATTTATTTTCTTTTAAAGAATATTATAAAATTTTAAAGAATTGACTTATATAATAAACAAAACGAATTTATTTCAATTTAATAATCTTGATTGAAGTATTAAACTTTAAATAATATTTAGAATATATTTAAAAACATTGAATTCAGAATATATTTTAAATAAATTTGATGCTTGTGATGAAACTTATGATAATAGATTTGCGAATATATAACTTTTGAAATACTTGAAATAAGTAATTAATATTTGAATATAATACGTATTTTTTTTCTGCGTAGAAATAAATTGCGTATACGTGATGTTAAACATGACTCATATAATTAATGACTTTGTTTTTCTTTGAGCGTGAAGATAAAAAATCCATTACATTATTTATTATTTAGGCTACACCGAGCCGTATGTATTGATGATAAAAATAAACGCGTGGCGGATCCAGAATTCCACCTCGCTTTTGCTGTCGATCGAAACTGCGATCACGCGAGGCACGAATCGCTTAAACAGAAACGATCAACGGACGCGCTTTTCGTCACTCATCCGGAAACTTAGGCCAAGATTTAAACCTTAGTTTCGTGACAGTTTAATATCTACACCTTGGCACGAGACGCGCATCTAGCTAGATCTTCAGTAGCGATGTTAAAACCAGACTTATGACACGCTCGGATAAACCGGCCGTATATTATAACGGTATTTAATACCGCCCATTGTTCTTTTCCTCTGGTCTTTATTATAATAATAAATTCGATATATCTGAGCACGGAGCGCTACGTATTTACCATTTCGAGCCACCGTCGTTTCTTAATCATAGGAGGATCAAGGGAGCGGATAGAAACTAAGATTGATACAAATAGAAGCTTATCATAGCTGTAAGACCTTGTGTAAGACTTTACTGAATTTATTATATAAAATGTTCAAAAAATTTTAATGCGCAAAGATTATGGATCTCTATTGTGTATGCTTATTATCAATAGCAATTAAAGCTTCGTAACTGGAACACCTGTCGAACATTCATGGTCTCGGCTTTCTATCATCGACAAGTTATAGCACTTGTATAGCTGTAATAGATTGATGGGGGGGCGAGAAGCGTCGTAAAAATAGGAAATAAAACTTACGATACGATCACAGGCGGCGAGAAATAATTATGTCATCGAGCACGTGCCAGCCAATGCTGTGAATGTTTTATTAAATATTAATAAACGGAAAGGACGGTTTTGCTAAAATATCTAAAAATTTAGGTAGACAAATCTAAAAATAATTTTGTTTAGACCATTCAAATAATTAAGCAGGACGCAGTTTAAATTGTTATCAACATTTAAGTGTTCTACAACTATTTTTTTACATAATTATAGCTTGAAAATTTAGTTAGATACCGATCTGTGAAAATAATTTTGTGTTGGATGATTAAAATAATTATATAGAACGCTTAATGAACGTGGATGAATTTATGTTGCGGCCTGCTTAATTATTTTAATGGTCCAAACAAAATTATTTTCAGATCTGCCTATCTAAATTTTTAAATACTTTAGTAAAATCATTTTTTTCTGTATACTTTAATATATGAAATGTTCGCGAATATTGTCTTACAAGGAAACTGGAATGACAGTTTTCCGCATATAATAAAGAAAAAGCGGGAGCGATAAATTAACAATTTAACATAAGAGGCTACGAGCCGTAGAAGTTATTTTAATAACAGAAATTCATACTTAAAACCAATAACTAAAAACAGACGTTTCGACTTACACATGAAGTCATTAGGTATCACATGGAGCGATAATGTTCTATAGTTCTTTCGCGAAAGCCCTCGTTCGAATGACAAATCTCCGAGAGTTCGCTAGCATAAATCATCATACCTTCCTTTAAGAAATTTCGACGAATTTCGGTGTATGCCGTTCAATAGCGGCGCGGTCCAGCAATGCGGATTGCAAACTCACTATTGAACCCGATTCACCATTGAGCTTCGAATCTCAGAAAGCTCAGACAGAACATCTTTACGAAAGCGTAAAGTATATAAGCACACACGAGGAACACGACGTCTTGGGGAATACCCACGGAGACGGTGCGAAAGGTGGACGGAAGAGGATCAGCGCGAAGAGGAGGGAATGAAAAGAGAAGTCGCGCAGGCGCTGATCCAACGCGTGGAGAACGCTCATCGTCCGCGTGGCGCGAGTTAGAACTTGACTTGGTGCTTTTAGTCTTGTTCCATCCCTTCGTCCATCCTCGTCCTTGTCGGGCGAGAGCAGCCCTCGAGGCGGAGTAGGAAAGGAAGTATGCATTCGGTGTCTGGACCGGTTGCGGTAAGAAGGACGCGGAACCGACGAGGATTCCGTCCGATCCACCGACTGAACCGGCAAACCATTTACCAGCGATGAGGAGGAACACGCGTCGTCCCCACGTGCCTTCCACAGGTTCGCAGCAGCGAGATGAAGTGAAAGTTCATTGACGAAGTCTCCAATAAAAATCTTCAAACGAAATTCTTTGAGAGATCATCTAGGAGATCATCTTTTCGATGAACATCCACACATGTGATTGCATGCAGTCGAAAATTGACACTTAAATCAAGGAGAAATAGTAAGAAATAATCTTTCCTCTGAAATATAAAATTTTATAATCTGAGAAGAAAATTCTGGAAATTGTACATGTTATCGAATATCGATCGATGTGCCTGATTGCGATATGTCGCAGGAGATTTTTTCCCGTAGGGAGACACTCTCGGTCGAGACGAATGATCCTCGTAATTCAAAAAGGAGTACTCGCGCTCTACGTCGATGGCGCATCTTAGCCAGAGCTCTGACAGGATCGCCAGAACCGATCGGCAGCGAGTCCGACGAGGAGGTGTCGGTGAGACGATTCACCAGTTTTGGTCTGCTGAAGTGTGCGCTGCTGGAAAACATGCTGGCGGACGGCGAGTTCAGTTGGTGCGAGTACTCGACTCAGCTGGACGGTCGGTCGTACAACGTGCAGATACGTCGGATAAGCAAGTGTTTCACAGCGAGCGAGCTGATCGGCTTCAACAATACTGGCAACGTGTGCGTGTGGCCGTCCGAAGAGTGTCTGGCCTACTACCTGCTGAGGAATCACGGCCTCTGCCGGAATCGGAACGTCCTTGAACTTGGTGGTGGCATGAGTTGTCTGGCCGGTGTACTCGCCGCCAAATACTGCAGTCCCAGCACCGTCACCCTCACGGACGGTAACGTGACCAGCGTCGACAACGTGCGCTGCATCGTCGCCAGGAACGATATGACGCATCTGGTAGAGTGCGGAGTCGTTCAGTGGGCTCAAGCCGCCAGGGCCTTTCGACAGACGATGATCAATGGTAACCGCGTTAAGGTGAATGTCCAAATTCGATCTTGAAAGAGCGATTGATAGCTCGATGTCATTCTCAAAGCTATAACGATTAAAATAGCGCATTGAAAACTATTGGATTGATTGTGAGAGAAATAATTTTGTATGATATGTGATTTACGAAAACTTTCTTACTTTTTAAATTAAAAATTTTGTTCTAATGAAAATTTGGCTAGGCTAATTAAAATTTTTTAATTAAAAAGTAAGTCAGTGTGGAGTCGGCAAACAGGCGAAAATTAATTATTAAGAGGACTTTTTAGTCGTTGAAGAGATACTCGATAGGTCACAGAAATTACATCTTGAATTGCCTTAACAATTTCCGCAGCTTCCAGATTTTCTGTAAAATTTCATTTTAATTTAGATCGCAGAAGGATTACATTATTTCTTTGAAATTGTATCGTAAATACATTTATTCACCATCTTTATTTCTTCAATATGAAATGTATTTCCATTGCTTTTTAATAGACTGTATTCGATTTGATTTTCTACGAACAAAGAATTGTGGGCGCGTAGTAAAAAATACAAAAAAGCATATTCTCAAAGCGATATTGAAACGTGACGGGGATGCTTCTACAATGGTATTATACGCAGCTACAAAAAGGCCGGAAATTAAATATTGAAAATGTTAATGAGAAAGGCATTTTTTAACTTTTATTATCATGACGCAGACATTAACGTTTGCATTAAATAAAAATCTATTCGTACATTGGCTACTTAGAAAAGTTAAATTACCATAAATTCGTACAACAATAATAAGAAATATTATACGTTGGAATTTTTCCAATGAAACATCTACTTTGTACTTTTCGAGCTTTTAAATTCCCGGCGGTAAGTACAGGTTTTACAGATAAATCTTGGAAGTGCGAGAAAGCTAAACATTTGCATTTATATGAATTCCAAGGTTTTGCAAGTGACTTTGGGAATCGAAGGGTCAGCTTCTGCTAATCTTAAACTTAGCTAATCGCGGCATAGAATTCGGCTTGGTCGCCGACCCTGCGATCGAATAATGCGTCTCGTAAACTCCGAATCGCGATGTGATTCGCATCTGTAACGAGAATGATAGCGACGAGTTCGCTAACCGTAATCGACGACGGATCATCGGATATCGACACGCCCGGTTTCGCGGTTGCACGTTCCTACAGCAATGCGCTACTCGTTGCCACGATCAATGAGTCATTGCGGTCATTGCGAGCCGATGAATAGAAAAATTGAGGTTTTGTCAGGGAAGCATAATGCAGTCGGGAATCATAGAATAAATAAAGGAACGGTAATCCGCGATCTAAGAATGGTTCGTACTTTTACGATAATATAGAGTTGGCGCTTTTGAAAAAATTTCCCCTAAATCAGAAAAGTTTAAGGGCAAGAGAGATTCTGAGAGTTTGGCAAAACGATAAGTCTTCCCCTAAATCTGATTCAGTGAATAATCAAGAGTTATCAGTTCCAAATATGTCATTGGTAATCAGTGCATTTATAGTGCAATTCAACTAAAAAATCAATGATACGTGGAATCCTTAATCTTGCTTTATATACATTCAATGTATATTGGAACTAACGTGTACGTATCTGTATTTTAATTATATAATGCTCAAACTTTTTTTCTTTTTCGGTTAAACTTCACTGATTACAGAGACATATTTAGAACTGATAATAATCAATCATATCCACTGATTCAATTTTAGAGAGAGCAATTTTTTTTTCTAATTTATGTTATTATAAAATATTGCTTAATTTATACTCTCATAAAATATGTTGTTCAAAAGAACGCATCTCTTGCGAAGCACGTACTATGTTATGGAGTCACGTAACAAAGAATTATTGTAGCATATTTCGAGATGTCATACTATCACAATGTGATTGTCACTGCTTATTTATGAGATATTCTAGAAAATATATGTGCGAAAATATTATGTTACATCCGAATTTCTTGTTGAACAAAAATTTAACTCAGATTTTTTAGATCAATATTAGAAATTTTAATGAACTTAAGACTTCTCACAGATTAAAATTTATCTACTTAGTTTGTAATTCCTTTAATTTTTACATGTCGCTATCATATTCTGATATTTCTAATTTTTTAATTATTTTCAAGTAAAACACTAAAAAATTTAAAAGTCCTACACAAAAAAAAGACTATTCTTAAATCAACCATAATATATTCATATATGTATAAGCAAAAATATTGTAATCTTGCTTTAAAGATTTTAGTCTTGATTTGATTGAATTTGTATGAATGAGATAAGATTTTTAATTGAGCAAGTCTTGAATTGAGTGCAAAGTAATATTTGCGTCAAAACAAATTTAATCAAATTAAGATTAATATCTTTGAAGCAAGATTATAATATTTTTGCTTGTATATGAGTATATTATGATTGATTTAAGAATAGTCTCTTTCTTTCTGTGTAGTAGTTAGAAAATATATACTTGATGTCCTGTGTATTCTTCTCGATGTACCGCGAAGAACAGTTATATGAGAGCTCAGAATTCCCGCGTCTTTGCGATGTCCGGTTCAGATACATAAATACACCATTCGGATACTTCCGGCTAAAGTATCTCAGCTCCATTTCCGGTAGTCTTTATAATGTAGCCTCTGTGCTCTTCCGGTAGCTTGCAACGTTCCACGCAATTGACATCTTTTTCGTGGGAAATTTCCACTTGACCAGAACCAATGAAGTTTCACTAGCTAACCAAAATCAAAGATCATTCGACCGATCGACTGAGCTTAATTGCAAAAGCGACCATTTGACTTTGTCTATTTATGCAAAAATCGAATTTATTTGAAGAATTCGACATTGAAAAATTGAACGTCTTTCTTGTTAATTTGATACACTGAAAATTATTGATTTCATTTGATATATCCTTTATGGGATTCAAATAAAATAAAAATATGGAAACAATAATTATTTTATTGGTCAAGTCGAAACCACGAAACATATCGCGAATAATCTTGATCGAGATATACACATTCCACATGGAAAAAACGGTTTTGCTGAAGTATCTAAAAGTTTAGCTAGATCTGAAAATAGTTTTTAAAATATATAATAAGACTTTTTCTCCTTTCTTGGCAATGTAAGCTGAAGTAATACGTATATTCTATATAATAATAAAACTTTTAATGTTAAACAATAACAAGTGGAGTTAATAAGAGCGTATACGAGTCAAGTGCCGAAATTCATATCCAAATGTAAATACAATCTTTAAAATTGTTTCTTAATATGATAAAATTTTATTATATACGTTAAAACTTCCAAATTATGTAAGTTATGTTGAAATATCAAATAATATCTATAGAACGCTCAAGTTGATTGCTAGAATATAAAAAAAATGTTTTGCAGTTCGTGCTTGAATTTCCTATATAATTATTATTTCATATAATAGTTCAACAATATTATTTTCTGTATCTAGCTAAATTTTTAAATACAGCAAAATCATTCTTTCTATATAGCATTTAAGTTCTTTTTTCGAATCGATGTAATATTTTGTAACACCAATTACTTACAGATCACGTATAACAATGTTATATAACTTTTTTTTTATTTTTTAAATTGTTTTGAAGAGATTACACACTAAAAAAATTATTTTAAAAGTTCGACAGATTATTTATTATCTGGTAAAATCGTCTTTTATCCGTCACGAGAACCGATTAAAGTTCTTGAGCTATCTTTTACATTTGTACAAAGTTTCAGATTCTCTCGATTTTACGAGTTGCCAAACTTTTCCTTCGCAAATACACGAAGTGTATTGAAATACGCGAACCTACTCGTTCTTCGAACTTCATATGATTTCAATCAGAGTGACACGCGTATTCCAAGTCGAGATTTGCGAATACATTGATTCTCGTCTCAGCTGCCAGATTGAAATCTGGATTATGATTTCTCGATATAGACCCGGACGACTGATGAAAATACTCGACTGCCGTCGGGCCTTTACGACGTGATCCTAAGCGCCGACTGCCTCTTCTTCGACGACGCTCGTTTGGATCTGGTGGAGACGATCTATGGCTGGCTCACTGACGACGGGATCGCCTTGATGATGGCACCTAGACGTGGCACGACATTCCAGAAATTTGCCGAGGCGTCGATCAAACGTGGCTTCATAGCGCGCCAGACAGAACGATACGACGACATGGTGTGGTCGAGGCATCTGGAGCTGCTGGAGAATAGTCCGGAATACTGTCCGGATCTACATTATCCGGTATTGCTGGAACTCACCAAGCAGAAGAAGACACCACCCGGATGATCGGGCTTGATCGACGAGGACGACGAGGACGACGAGGACGACGAGGACGACCGGCCGGACGAGAGTCTCAGCGAGGAATGAAAACATGTCTGTGAACATGTTCTTCTTTTTAAATATGTACATTATTGCGGAAAGGAATGAATGCATTACTTCCGAGTGAAGATGCGCGTTCGCTGTAATGGGATATAAAGATGTATAAAGCTGCCTTTATGTCGTCCAGCAATGTCAAGGTCAATTTTTTTATTAGTGCGTCTGATAAAACGTTTAGCGGTCACATCCACTCGCGGATCGATCTTCCGTTCGTACGCATCGTTCCACATCATCGCTGCTATCGGAAAAGTTCAATAAGGAAGGTATTATGTGCAACGTGCGAGAATTGCTCAGCGGACTCTCTTGAACGTGCTCGGTCTTCCTTTCTCATTAATTAATAATCCATGGCTATTTTGTGATCCATCGATATTTTATGAATGAATACGTATCCAAAAATACAAATGTTACTCTCTAAATTCTTTAGAATGGATTCTCACTCTAAAGAATGAAAATTGAGCTAATCTTAGGAGTAAGATTTTACTCTTTAGAGTGGGAGTAATCACTCTAAATGTTTTAGAGAGTAATTATATCCTTGCTGCTTTTAACATCTCATATATTTATTTGAACTGAACTACGTATGATCAATTTGGTAGAGGCGTACAATATTTATTTAAAGCGCGTCTTGTAGCGCGAATATTTGCAGCAAATAGACGCGGAGTAGTTCAGCGAGCCATAATCCTTCGCTTTAAATTAGTTTAAAATATCGTAGAGCTACACAGATATTATTCTCATTCGCAGCAGGTGAAACTTCTGGCACCATTTTGCACGCGGCACATATCAAGAAATGAACTCCAACGGCGAATATTACAAAATGTTTCGAATTATTGAATTCTACGATGAGAAAGAATGTCGAACATAGGTTAATATTCGTAGTCGATTCTTATTTCAAGACCGTCTTAAGTAAGCTTGAGATATTAATACGATTCTGTGATTGGTTTGTCACATCTTAAAATTGTACTCAAGATCTTAAATATAAGAATTGACTATGAATATTAGTCTTAAACTTATCTCTGAAATATTTATATCATGATATACATCGGACGACAAAGATTGTATTACAGAAAATAGGTTTTCAATTAGCCAAAAGTTTTCGAGGATTAATCGTTGATCTAATAATTTATGGAATCTTCGAAGATACGTATTTATAAATTATGAATTCTTCCAAAATAGATCGTATAGTATCCATTACGTCTCATATATTTTTCATCTGATGTTAAAGCGTGAGTCTTGATAGAAAGGACCTTTCTTAGGCGTACCTGATTTTATATTGAACCTGGTAGAAATGTCGAAAAGACGATCGAATTTCAAATTAAAGTGTCGTTTATAATACGGCAACGCGATACTGGCAATTTTATCTTCAATCATCAATTAAACGACAGTCGACAGTAAGTATAATAGATAACTCGAGCAATCTCTCGAGTTCCTCGTTCTTCGCAGCCGACAGGACCAATTGTATAGGCCGAGTAATGTTTAGATACAGCCGAACCATAACTGGTAGACTGCGAAGTCATTTCCAGTAAGTTCTATTCATTGCAAAACTGCGCTAAAAGACATCTCCGTATTCTTGAATAAGGAAGAGAGTATATTGCTACTGTTTAATGCTATTTGGGTCCAAAACTGAAGCAAAATCTCTGGCAGGAGCGAAATATTGACATTTGCTGATTCAGCGATCCAACGCTGGATTCAAATGTTAATAAAATATCAATTATTATTGATTGTTACTATAAACAGAGACAGATATAGATCGTTATACTCGATATAGTTGCAAGATAAATTTAAGAATTTGGGACGAATTCTTACGCAAGTCGATTTTGCCTTATTCATATTACATACATTGTAGTAATTTATTTATTTATTTATTTAGATGCGTTTATATCCTTTTGACAAAGGAATTCTCGAGTATTTTCTATGCATCTCCGATCGTGTTATGAACCTATTACCTCAAAGGACCAATATTTATAGGCACAGTTAAGTCTAGTCAGAATTACCAAACGTACTTCCATTATTGCGTATCTTCTTATACATATATAAGAGTTAAGTGTCCATAAAATCTCTCTATTTATGTAAAGACAGAATTATAATAAATTAAAGGAATTTAGTTTAGACAGGGAATGTCCTCCCTCGGAAAGAACAATTTTGCTGAAGTATTTATAAAAATTTAATTAGATGCAGATCTAAAAATAATTTTGGACTATCAAAATTATTATGTAAACGCTTAAACGTTGATGACGATGTTGTAAAAAGTTTTAACATTTCAGCAATTAATTTAAATCATTGTACATAATTATATTGATGGTCACAAAACAAAATTATTTTTAAATTTAATTTTTAGATATTTCAGCAAAATCGTTTTTTTCGTAGAAAGAACGGAAGTTAATTGAAAAAAAAAAAGATCGATAATTTTCTAACGTTTTTGTACTGCAGTTGAAGATTAAAATCAGCAAACACGTTTTCCCGGAGGCTGTTCATCCACGTGGCTAGACGGGAGAATTTATGGACCCTTTTTAGCCCTAGAGAGCCATTTATGTACATGTGCATTACGTGCGAGAGAATCTCCATAGTAATAAACTATTTTCACTTAAAAGCGCCGCATTTTTCTCGTGTCGCCCATACCTCTCGGACGAAGATAATACAATCGTCACATTGTGCTCGCGTCGCAAGACGTCGGAGAAATGCCGTTGACAAATCCACATCGATGCGGTCGCGCGTTGCTGCGTCAGAATAAATAATATCATTTAGCGTTCGTCAAACATCCTGCCTATTTCCTAGTCTGTCGTGCAATAGCTATGTTTGTCCATCTTGATTCTGTCTATATGATTAATTATATACGCAAGTATTTCCTCTCATAGAAGTTGCCAGAATGTGATGCAATCTTTGCAGGACTGTCCACCTGGTTTCTTTAGGATTGAGGTTTCTAGTTAAGTTTGAGTGTCTCCAAATTTTAAAAGACTCGTGATTTTAATAGTCCAAACCACGTAGCCCTGATAACAAGAAACAGAATTAACGATGAAAGACACTCTGATTATATAAATAACAATTGTATTATTCATTTTGTCAAATATCTCAATTTATTTAAAGGTTACATCTGATTGCTGGAATCTAAAAATGAAAATGTCAGATGGTGTGATTAGCATCTTATGTTCCGTGACGAATGATATAGTCAAATAAATTACCTAGGAAAGTAAAATCAATCTCAGGAATATCTCAGGGTACAATACCGTTTATTTTATTATCCTACGATGTACGTTTATTTTGGTCCGTCTTAACTGCATGTTATATTTCGTGCAGTGCGCGACATAAGCTTATAAATTCGATCGCTCTAAATTCAGCGAGATCGTCGGAAATTGCGCAAAAATTGTTCCTCGTCGATCATATCTTATAATATAATTACTTACTTTATGTTGGCGTTAACAATTTTTTGACGCACTTGAAGCCAAGAAAATGTCTTTAAATTTACACAATTTTCTATAATATATTTTTCTAAATTTGTATAAATTTGTACAAATAAATACATACCAAAATATTTTATAATAATATCAAATATTTATAAATTTACAAATATGTATAAATTTACGTCTGATAATATTGTGATAATATTTGATATTATTATAAAATATTTTGGTGTATATTTTTTTGTTTTGTTCAAACATTTAATTTCTAATGTAGATAATTCTACAAATTTTACATATATATATATATATATATATATATAGGAAAAGATGAGAAGTTGAACGGAGAGTAACGTTAATCTACATTGTTGAAGATGGACATTAATCGAATTGATAACATATTTCCATCGATATTTATGGATCCATTCTAAACAGAATCGTCAGACTCGTAATCTGTTCTCGTAAGATCTGTAAGAACTTATGACTGGAGTTATAATTCTATGCGTACGCGAAAGACGTACGATCATTCATAAATATTTATATGATTTCTCGTAAACCTTACGGTTAGCAAGAAACTGCCGTAAAGATATTGCATAAAGTTATAAACATTCCACATATACATACAGTTATAAGTTCTTACTAGTCACAAGTCTTACGGGAACAAATTATGAGCCTTACGGTTCTGCTTAGAATTAACTTATTAGTTTCCTGCAATATTAAGACAATTATCAATATGCAATTTTTTTATATTCAAAAATTGTTAGTTACGATATAATGATTCAGGGTCGGCCTATTTTTATATGTAGGCGTTTTACATTGTCGCTTATAGCATTCGTAATTATCTTCAGCGTCGTGGTGGAGCTATAAAAAGGAGGACGCATCAGCGATTCGTTTATATAATTAGACACTTTCCTCGCCGCGGCCTCATTAAAATCAGTGTAACTAAGCGTGTGCGTGCACTCAAGTTGATCGATCGTAGTAAGTAAATTTCCATTCCGTCCAGAAACAGCTCCCACACCACCGAGAATAGATTTTTCTGGCTAGGAGATTTTTTTAAGTGCACTCACCACATAAGTATGACAAGCCCGCAACAAAAGAAGAATCGGGATACAGCGTATCTCAAGGAAACTCTTAAGAACCTTATCATTTAACTGAAAGCTCCGAAATGAATTAATCATATCGATTACATATCAGCCAACATCCGTTCCATCTCACATTTATCGACAGTGATTCTATCTTTAATTAAGAGCAGAATGAACATTTCAGTTTACTGAGTGTCTATGAAATTAATATAGGAAAAATTTGAATTAAATTTACACACGAAAATCTCGCAAAAGGGATTTAAATCTGTGAAAAATCAGATTAACGCTTCGGAGTAATATTATCTTTCTCGGAATAGTAATCACGATGATTGGCAAATAGTATTAAAGTTGGATTAATGGTTTTCATATATAATCACAGATAAAATCCGTATGCTTTGCAAATTAAGTTTATTCAAGTAGAGCATTGAGGTTCGCGGAGTTGTGTCGTTTATTATATTTCATTAAAACAATAATTTACTCGTCTTCATATGAAACCTCGATTAACTGAAGGTATCATATCATTAAAAAATTCGGTGCTAGAGATTCGAGAATAATGTGAGTATTATTAACGTGTGAAATGGGATATTGTGAAGAGAACTCGATAAGGAGGTCAAAACGTCTGTAGGGAACCTGCAACTTCATTCCGAGCTTGTTAGGAAAACTGTATTTTATTGAACGACGACAACTGGGCTTTTTTTTTTCCTCAGAGACGTGATGCAAATAATCCGAACTAAGTTCGCGGCTATCCTGGCGCGTTTGTCCGCATAATTTCCGACATAAATTTCCCGCCTTGAAACTTTTCCGCCAATGTCTTCGCCTGGCACTGCAACATTAAACAACCGCTCGATGCTTCACCGCCGATAGATTTGGCGAAGTAACGGCCGCCCTTCTACAATTTTATACATACATATTTTATGATGCTTGTTAGAGTATGTCAAGTATAAATCCGTGTGATCGTGCATCGTACTCAAGATGATAATAAATACTCTTATTACTAATAAATACTTTTTTTTTGTTTTGTATTTTTATCTTTTATTGGAGCTATAAACATAATAAGTTATACATATATAGGTTGCTTATTCTCTGATCTTAGCAACTGTGCTTCGTTAGAAAGAATAGAATATATCAGCATCTTTTCAATTTAATTTTAGAGAGAAAGAGAGAGGAGCATAATTTATTATGCGCTCTGGGACAAGTCTCTTCAAAAACAGTAATACAAAAAAAAGGCTTTAAAAAGTACAAATAAAGCAGCAGTACAAATAAAACGGCATTAATATAACAAATATTACGGGTTTGTATGAAATTATCGACAATCATTTCACCGACAATGTTTTAATCGACATTATTTGATCGACATTATTAATTGACCAGCATGAAATCACTGATATTTACATCAACATTTGTTTTACCGAACTTTGTTACTGAATAAGGGTGTGTCCCGAATTACAAAAAGTTACATGTACAGAAAAAAATATTTGATTGAATTAACTGGAATTGTGATGAAAAATGAACGATCCAGAATTCTAGTTAAGTTTACTAGATTTCTGGTTTACTAAATTCTGGTTATTTCAAACAGAATTCTGATAGACTGGGAATTGATTATTTCAATTAGAATTCTGATAGATTTAATCAGAAATTAGTAAACTTATGACTAGAATTCTGGATCGTTCATTTTTCACAATTCCAGTTAATTCAACCAAATATGTTTTTTCCATGAGGCGTTGCATTTAAAGCGCATTGTATTT
Organism: Acromyrmex echinatior; assembly: GCF_000204515.1. The sequence goes on from NW_011626985.1 coordinate 38,692, forward strand.
TTCTTTATTATTTGATGTACAACAATGACAAATGATGCATCATACGCTTCATGTCCAATTCGGAACGCATAGGCATCAATGATGCCTATGTATGAAAATGTTGACTCAAAGATGAGTATTAGTCGCTTCATTCTCTTTACGTAATAAGCACAGTTCGTCGAATGCTGTTGGACAAATGGCAAAAATTGTTTTGTCTGATCATGGGGAATTATATATGAAAATATCGTATAATTTGTACTGTCATCTTTGTTAGGTCCACTTAATATTTCTTTTGCGAAGAAATTAATGTAAAATTACTGGTTGTGAAATTACCGGTCAAAATATGACATACAAATACAGCTTTACGTACATATGTAGGTAAGTACAAAGTCAATAAAACGAGTATTGATGTAAACATTGTCGATAATCATTTCATTATGTCGGTCAATTAATATTGTCGGCTAAATCAATGTCGATTAAATGGTGTCGATTAAAAACATTATTGATGAAATAATTGTCGATGATCATAGAAACTTGGATATATATTTGAGATACTTTACTTGAAAAATAGTATTTGTAAGTAATGATATATGGTATTTCGTATTTTAGCGAAGCACATGAAAATATTTTGTATTTCATGGCAGCATTTAAAAGTATTCTGTATTTTGTATTTCATATACCTACTAACAATAAGATTGACAATTAATCTCATTATTTGAATTACAAAATATGAAAAAACTTTCAATCTTTCGATTTTAAATACAAAATATGTAATACTTTCATATACTCCGTTGAAATACGAAATATGCTTGTATTACAAGTACTGTGTTTTAAAGAGTATAATAAATAAGAGTCAAATATATGCTCAGTTCTGGTAACAAGAATAATATAAAGGAAAAAAGGAATAAATATATATAATAATAATGCAAAAAGAAAAATGCAGAAATTATTATTATGGTATTAATCTTATACATATGCATATATAAAACATGCATATGTATAAGATTAATAATAATAATAATAATAATTTGGTTAGATTAAATCTGGTTAGGTAATCTCTTTGGTTAGGTAATCTATTTTTATTACGTCTTTGGTTGGAACAAACGATAAAAATATGACTGAAAGATGCTTTTTTCTAATTAATTTTTCAAGAAATTAATATTGGAATAAATTCGAGATCTATCAAGTAATTTAATTTCAACAGCTACAATATTCTGAAATTGATTGGAGCTGACAATGAGAATCAATTTTCATGAGGAGGAAATGTCAATTTTCTCATTATCGCAAGCGTTTTTTTAGACGTCTGAAATTCGTCAAAAAAATTGGAACGACGATGACTGGTAGAAAATAGTCTTAGTGTTTGGCAGCGAGTGGTGCCAATATTTATTAGTAAGACGGACGCTAATGGGTCCAAGTCGTTTGTTGCGGCTCAAACGAAAACGATCGCCGGCCTTCACGTTTTCGAAAGTATCATAAGAAAGCGAGACCTCACGAATGGAATTGACGTGGTGCGGCACGTGATATAACATGCGTGCTACGTGTTAATAATATTTATCCCAACATCGGACCATTTAAACGCTCGTGTAACACGTTTAAACGCAGCGTCGTGAAATTTTCCAGAAATAACTGCACGGCCCTTCGAGAACGACTGTCGATTACTTTACGACCGTCTTTGTTTTGTCTCGCGCCTAGACTAATTGGACAAACTTTATATTTATGGAAAGGATCCAAGCGTCAGTTGAAATCTTTTTTTAGAAAAAGACTTGTCTTATCAAAACTTGAACTTTGTCTTATGAAAACTTTAATTTATTACAAAATTACAAACTTGTGATAAATTACTGATCTTCGTGGAGCTATCTCGAATCAGAGTGAGATTTTCCAATAAACACTTTCAGTTCAAACTTAAGCGAGATTATTTAATTAATAATTAAAGGTACATACGCATTTATTGCTTCTCGGATATCTTGCATAGAACTGCGAGACTATAAAAGGATCATCATAGTTATCCATTCTCACGTACTTCGTTCCGGAGTATCATTTCAGGGCGCGTCGTTTTGTGGAGCAGCTTACAATTTCGGAACGAAACTATTTTCTACTAGTATCTCTTATCTTGCTCGAGTTATCCACCGTTATTGTAAATTCCGTTGCCGCACACGTGGGAATTCCGGGACATTGCAGGACATCGGATAAACCGCGGATCTCATCCCTACTGAGACGGCAATTTATTCAGATACGAAATTACGCTCACTGACAATTTCGCTGGAAAGCGGAAACCGACCAACCAAATTTGCATACAAAAATTACCGTTGCGCCGTGCAAATCGCAATTTGCGAAGGAAGAAGAAGCGTGGGATTTAACGCGAAATCCGAATTCCGATAATTCTTCTAGTTCTAAAATAGAAAGAGGACTGTATAACGTTTTGCGATAAAATAATCCTTTGCAGCAAATATAACTAAGTAGTGCAGCGTTTATGAAAAACCTATAATTATTGGAAGAACTTCGTTAAAAATTTAGAGTCCGATCGAAACTTTTACCGAAACTAAAAACGAACACTCATTACGTGTCAATTTCGACTGAATATAGCTCTTTTTCATAAATGTTAATTTTATTATTTGTAATTATTGTTTCAATAATTAAATTATGATGTTTATGAAGAAGAAGTACTTATATTCTTTGGCCAAAATTAATACACAACCGAATTCGGTTTTCGATTTCGGCCGTAATTTAATTATTATTTCAATAATAATTATGATATTTATGAAGAAAAAATATATAATATATGGACATGTCTATATATATATATATGGTCTTCATAAGATTCCTATTTTTTAATTTTGGTTTCGGTTTCGATTGAAATTTGACATGTAATCCGAGTGTTTCGGATTAGTTTCGATAAAAGTTTCGGTCGAACTCTAGTTAAAATTGATCTTGACCTTTAATGCTCCTTAGTCCTTAGGTCCAGTTTTTCATTGTCTTAACTTATGGTTAGATTTATGACGATAATGTAAAAATTGTACTTTTCTATCTATGATTAATTAAACTGATGATTTTGTAGTGAATAACTTTTTAAAGTTACTAATATAATATCAGTTTAGTGATTAGTCATAACTAGAAAAACACAATTTTTACATTCATCAGGTTAAAATTCTAAACTACACGGAGAGAATTTTTTCTTAGAGTTTACTTTGAAAATATGATAATCGTAAGACAATAATGTATTTCATAGAATTTTATAATTTAAATCTCTCTCATTTATTGATAAAACTACAATAAAATGTAAAATAAGTTTAATTAATTTTACTGAAATGCATGATAAAAATCTTTAAAATATTGTATTGTACCACAACTATTTTTTAAGTCATATTTTAAGGGTAAATTTTAAGAAAAAATTCTCTCCATTACAAATTAATAAAAAATTAAAAACCAGGCTTTACAATCAATTGATTAGATATCGATGAACTTAAACAAGGTCCTCTTGTCGAAAATAGAATTTTAAAAGTTAAGCCGTTTCTATGAAATCTTACAGACAAATGGACGAACTAACACGGTGAAATTACTATATAAAATAATTTACTACGCTCTTTAATAATAACGAACAAGACGTTTAACATTAGGAAAATACACTGTTAATAGACATTTGCATTTTTTATTATATTTTTAATTCTTAATGTATGTTGTAATAAACTAATCTACTTTTAAAGATTTAATAACACGTTGCTCGTGTTATTTAACTTTTAATTATTATTAACATTTGCATTTTATTATCAAGCGTTTCAGAAGCTTTTTATTGTTTCCCCAATTTTCCAGGATATCTCATGGTCATGTATATATCATAATTCCCATCAGTTATCGACGACTCTCATCCCATCATCTCCATACCGATTAATTACCCGTCCGTCATTTCGGATGCTCAACGAAATCCTTCGGTCTCTCAACGCAGAGAAATCGCGTCAGATGATTTCCGATGAGTGCATGCGTCATTGTTTGCATTGTTACGACCTATAAACCCATATAAACCTATATATCGACACAACGCGATTGCGCGGGGCGAAGTGACGTTAAGTGACGTTGATTGTTATCAATGAATGCGCGACGATGACACACATTATCTTGATATATCATTCATCATTTTCACTTGCGAATTTAGTACCTACGTGTCGCGCGGGAATAAAATGCATACAAATGCACTTCAACGATGCAATCTCGCGTGATATCAAACGAAGTTAAACGAAGGCATTTTTGTCGAATTCCATCTGAATCTAATTTTCTTTGCCTCCCGGCAACCAATCATAGATATTCTTTTTTTTCACACAGTAAACAAATCTATAGTTTTAAAATCGATCGTCTGGAAGCAAGGATGAGAGAGAGAGAGAGCTTTAAATTATTCCAATTTCTAAATATAGGAGCTTATTGCAGGATATTTTGAAGCTTTCGAAAATTATTCGTACGCGAATTGTTCAGAAATTATTTTCTCATTTATTGTATTTAATGGAAATATCGAAATCGAGAGCCTACGACACGCTAATGGGCATTCTATTCTAATCGAGTCACTTGCTTCTGACAAGGGGCGGTGACATATAATATCAAGATATTTATATACCGCACAAGCTCTTTTTCTCTCTTCCTCTTTTTCTCCATGGAAAATGTTATAGAGGGCAAAATGCTCCGGATGAAGTGCCTACGAGAGTGGCAAGCGAGAGTGCAGCATGGAGCGATATGTAGACAAGCATAGCAGAAATACATTTCCTCTCAAATTTCTTGATGAAATCCAAGTCGATCTGTTCGTGTCGAGAATTTTTGTGAAATATTTCCACACATTTCGAATACTCTTTGAAAGTTTGATAATTAAGATCTTTTTCAGCGAAGTTCTATTCTATCTAAAATTTAAATAACTTAGAGTAACTTATTTGATGAATTTTACTATATGCTTGAAAAAGTACGGTACAAAAAAATACGTTTCTCGCATGGAGGGTATCCTGTTATTGTGCATGCTATAATGCAATCACGTTGGGAATAAACATTGTAACAAAGGGAATGTTTCTCGTTCGTGTGTCGTTTCCGATTTATCCGATTTCTGCATGAAACTGCATTTGTTGTGTATATTTTTAATCACGCTTTTATTAATTAATCTCTTTAGAAATACATGGCGATAAATAAATAAAGTTTTAATAATACGCACGCAAAATGAATCAGTTGAATTATTTATTTTTTAAACAAAATGCAGTTTGCCCTTCAGTTTCGACGTATTCATTTTCGCGATAACGATAACAAGTTAAATTTGACATTGATCGAGATTGTTTCTGTACTCCGTGCTTGTTTATCAGATGTACCGGCGCACTTCGCCAACGGGGAAACTGTTTACCATCGAGCACGACAAAATTAGAACAATACACGAACCGTTTTTTTTAACATGATCCCTACTACTCTGCTTTGTAACAATTGTTCCGTCAACGTTGAGTCTTTTGGCAAATTTCCCGCACAAACCGTGCGAAGTCCGCAGGCGTCGTTAATTAATTAATATCACTTTTTAACGCGAAACCCACGCGTGGTTGCAGTAATATTCGCGCCTTTTATCTCATTTTAATTAACATAGATTATTTTACCTGCAAAAAGGAAAAATAACACCCATTTGTGTTATAATTACATTAAGAATTTAAGTTCAATTTACACGTCAGAACAGTAGATACAATAAAAAAATTTTAGATCGATTTACCCGACGAATAAATGTTATTCCTCGTTTTATTCAGTAACTAAGGACACTCTCTAGATGTGGAACGCACATTTGAAATACAGTTTGTTGCAAAAGATAATTCTTTGTGTAACAAAATGTTACTTTTAATTCAAGAGATTTTTTCAAGAGTGTCTTTGATATCTAACACAATTGTATTTGACACATTCATTCGGAGAAAAAAAAATGGTTGTAATTACCATAATTTAATTATAGTATAGTCATTTTTCGGGACAACTATATATTTATAATTTATATATTTATACGAGTTTTAACTACGCGAAGAGAACGATTTTGTTGAAGTATCCAAAAATTTAGCTAGATATAAATCTGAAAATAATTTTGTTAGACTATCAAAATTTTTAGATAGGATACATTTTGACATTCTAGCAATCAGTTTGAGTGTGCTAAAAATTTTGGTCTAACAAAATGATTTTCAGATCTACATCTAGTTAAATAAGATAGCAAATGCTTCAGCAAAATTCTCTCTGTGTACGCAAATATAGACGATTCTGCTATTAATAATAGTCACACACATCATTGTTTGAAAATCTTGAATTTCTTCTTAACATATTTTTTAATTATTATTATTATATAAGTAAGAAGTGAATTTAAGAAAATAGTTATATTTATTATAATTGCGATTGCATTTACCGAATAAAAATATGTTTTTTATTTACTATTTATATTTTGATGTTTTGTTATGAATATTTGAAATTATAATATATAGTACAATTTTTTCATGTTGAGAGAACTTACATATATATGGTACTATTATTACTAACATAGTAATAATAACCATAAAAATGGAGCTTCTAACTATAATTATTTTACTACTCAATGTCATAAATAGTGAACACTTTTCTCTCAGTGTTTCTTTGGCAAATTAGACAACTGAACATGATGTTATTATGCGGATTTCCTTTACGGACGAACATTTTTAATCTTTCGTCATGACGGTGGCATCTATAAGAAGCCAAGTTTCCCTTCTTTTCCGTGTTATGTTTAATTTATGAAACGTCGCTTGTAAGTTTCGAGGGGTGCACCCCACGTTAAGGATTAAAATACTCTTTTATGCATGAGCCTTTATTTTATCTGTGTCATAACGCAATAATTTATCGTTACGCGTTGTAAAAATAAACACTAACATTAGTTTTTGTAAATACTCAAGGAACAAAAGCAAGGAACAAAAAAACCAGCTGCACTTGTGTAAAATGGTAACACAGCGTATATTTTGAAAGAATACTGAAAGAAGTGCCTTCGTGTTTTATGCGAAGATATTTTATGCATACGGCAGCTTTATGCGTACGACCTATTGCGAGAGGCACGTAGAAGTCAAAACTGATACAATCTCGACAATTACAAAAGTTATGAGCAAGATTTCTATATTTTTCTATGTTTATTTTCATAGAAACATATTTTTAATAAGAAATAAAATATTATTGTATATTTTTAACTTTTTAAAATGTTTATTAGCATCAAATTATTTACAGCTTTTTAGGATGTTTATTAGCATTTATATTATTAAATTGTTTGGTAATTTAATTTTTATATTACTATCTCCCTTTGGTTTAAGATTGCGTTTAAAGATTAAAAATGATTTTAACGCGTAGTTATAGAACTGGATACGTATACAGGATGTCTCACAAAATCCCTTTTCGTCTCAAAATTACCTCAAGAATACGTTCTTAAGAGGAAATACGATAGTTGCGAGACCTATATAAATTCAAATATTAAGTATTAAGATCTAGCTCAGATCGATAAGGCTTTCTCATTTCTTATTATATATTTTGACATACATAGAGAATAGGGGGTAAGATGACGAATTATTAATTTTTTAAAGATAATAAATGAAAAGCAGATGCTTAACTCATTAAAGGTTTTAAGTAATAATACATAATCTCTTATAGTTTGAATTCAATCCGACTACAAAAGTAGATAATATATTAAGAAATATGTTTTGGATGCATTCGCTTGTAATTTTGCAGTATTTGTAAATAAGGAATGACATAATTATAGTAAATACTTTCATTTTTTTAAATAAAATTGCAATATTGTATAACTAAAAGCGAATACAATAACATATTAATTTTTTTATACTTTCATTTTTTTTAAATTGCAATATTGTATAACGCGATAATAACAATATTGTAAAAAGTGAATACAATAACATATTAATATTTTTTTTATTTTTCGCATTACAATGGTTTTATTAATTAAATAAAAATATACGGTAAGATGACGAATGTCGTGTATGGATAAAATGACGCTCTCATAGAGGCAGATTGTAAGTTATACTCACGAGTAACGCGTGACGTTTTCGCAACTCAAATAATAAATAATTTGATGCTCATGATTCAAATCTTTCTTCCCACAATACAATCAATATGACTAATATAGACATTCTTACGAAGAAGAGAAGAATTATGTAATATGTACACATTGTTCCTGTATGTTAAATAATTTTACATAACATTTCTTAATATCACAATCAAAAATTAACATTTATATTTTATAATATAACTTTCACGTTTGTCTCATATAAAATACCTACTTGATTAAAAATAAGGCTAATTATAAACATTTTTCTGTGATATTAAGATATTAAGATTTCATGTGATATAATTGTGACATCCAAGTTTAGTTTTAATGTTCTTTAATAATTTTATTTAAATCTTATTTTATTTTTGACACACAATAGCAAGTAGATATTATTTTACTAATAAGTTTATTATATAATTACTACATACAATACATATAATACATAAATATAATGATGTTAATATTAACGTTTCAATAATTTTATTTTCATATATTTCAAATTATATAAAGATTTTATTTTATTTATATTTTTCTCTAAAACTTCTTATAACATATTAAAACAATATATAAACATATTATAATCTTTTTTTACTCATAAAAAGTATATTTTTAACTTAAATTGACTTTTCGTTATCTTATTCACATGTGGAGGCAAGATAACGAAATTGATATGTTCTTTAAAAAATTAAATTTTAAAGAATTGTAATTTATTTAACAATTTTATAATTTTTACAAATGATAACTAAGACTATAGTGAACTTGAAAAAAAAATAAATCAATCTCTTTACCTCATCACAGAAATTAAGAAAAATCGACAAACTTTAAGGTCATTATCTTACTTCCCTTTTCCTTATTTATCGAATCGCCACACACAATGTAAGATATCTTAATGAGCCAATATTTATTTATCGAATGATGTGAAGACTTAAATCTTCTTTTAAATTGATCAAGCCACATTTATTATCATGTGAAATAATAATTTATGATTTCTTCATGATACAGTAAATCCGTACGTCTGGAAACTGTATCTCTCGATTCTCTGGAGAATCATAAATTTTCGAGAACTTTGATCACGAGTATCCTAAAATCTATATCTATCAAGGGGTGAATAACATGAAGAGTGATTTCAAAATGTGAACCTGTCAAAAATATCTACGCGTACGACAACGTCAAATGCGCGTTAAAGCTGCCAAAATAAATAGCAATGGACCGATAGAGAGAGATCCGAGATCCAAGTCTACTTCCTATCCTCAATTTTTAACGTATCGCTACGAGTGATTTTATCTACTTAGATTCGATTCTTGCGGCATTAATTAGCATTAGCTTTGAGCAACTTTAATAAAGCAACTTTAATAAACAACTTTTTTATTAATGAAATATTTTTATAAATGAAAAAAGGAAGGACGTGCATTATACATATCTTGATATTTCCGAATTATAACTCTATACTCGGGAAATATTTTAAATTAAGATCAAGTTTCAGATTTTATTTTAAGATGCTGTTTGTCTAATATTTCACGCGATGTGACGAGAGAGTAATATAACTGTTAGGATAATGTTTTACACGATATACGAGCGCGTCTCCTTTCGGATTACATATCACTCCGTACGAGATAAGGTGATGAAATTGTAGTTTTTATTCTCTAAAAATATACATGGAAGTCGATTATGAGGGTGAATAGCGAAATTTATTGGGGTTATTCGGGAGAATCGCTTTTTTTGCGATACCAATATCATTTGCATAATCTACCGTGCTATTGTGTTCCGACTTCTCGGTGATTTTTAGCGAGCATAATTCGCCTTCTGGAGGTATAAGCACGATAGGTAAATTTCACCAAGCCTTATTGAGCATTAAAGTAAGGATCCCTCTTTATACGAAAACTGCCGTAACGTAAAATCGCTAGAGAGAAGCAATTTGTTTTCTTATCGATTGTTCAGAAATAGACATTGTTTATTTGAAAGTAACTGAACAGTTAACTAATTTCGTTTACTTCTTACATCTCTTATTTATTTCTCAAGGCTCTTTTAAAGAACTAAAATGATAATTTAGACTCTGACGAATATATCACTGAGTTCTAATTCCCTTTCTTTGAGCCAACACAGGATATCAGTGTGTAAAATTTTATTATTGTTTGCAATTGACAAACAAATGATAACATATACGTTTCACGATACAAACAAATGATAACACATGTGTTTCATACATTAGCATAGATTGGAAACGTCATGAATTTAACTAGGAGAATGTAAAGATCTTAGATGAAAAAAAGATTTTATAAAAGACTGTTCTGAAAGACTTCTGAAATGTTACACATAAAACGACAGATTAATGACTTGATTTTACAAAATGTCACGATACTTCTTAATCCTCTATATTCTAATCTATTGTGACTTGTTGCTCCCCTCTCTCCTACGATTTTATATGTATCGGTTGATGTTTGTCGCGAGAACTTTCATTAGATCCATAGCGCGCGAGCTGTCGACATCTCCAATAATGTAATACTTTTACGTAAGTTTTTGATGAAATGATATTATTTTAATTTATAAATAACAATAAAAAATTCAATGTTTAGTCAATTTGGCAATTTAAGACATAGATCTAAATGAACGAATTTATGAGGTGACACACGCGAGAACATCACGCTAATGTTTCGTTAAAAAAAAAAGATAATTCTGATTTGAATCTAATGCTTTGTAAGATCAATTATGAAATTGACTACACAATTTTGACTTATGTATTCTTTTATTCATGCACTGAAGAGAGTTCAAACCAGGAGGGGTGCTATTCTATAACTTTCTGTACACGCCTACTGATAGTTGTCGGTATCATTATGTATCTTGCGTAGCTTTTTTACCACACAAAATATCTGCGTAAAATAACGAAAATTATCGGTAGACGTGTAAAACGTTATAGAATAGCGCTCTTGAGATCGAAATGTAAGCGTTATCATTTGTTTGTATCAATTGTATAAAATAAAATTTTTTTTTACACACTGATGACATTCTGTTTGACTTAAAAAAAGGCAATTATCATTCGGTCTCTTAAAGAAATGAAGAAGAATTGTGAATTAATCTCTCTAATGTTTCCCTAAAATCTTCTCTCTAATGTCGCTAAATACATTGTTAAATTCATAATATCAAATTATGCTCAATTTGAGTTATTTTTAATCATCTCTAATATATCATTAATTTGATTAAAATAATAGTTAAACAATTTAACTCAAGAAAATGTATTAAATTTGACTTAAAAATTTAAATTGTTATTAATCAAGGTTCACAAAAATGGAAATCAGGGATTAAAGAAAATGAAGTCAGAGAAAATCAGAAAAGGAGAATTTTATAAAATTTTCTGGAAAATTAAATTAATGACTTTTAAGAAATTTAATATGCGTACGTCACATTTATGCAGTTTTGGAATACTACCAACTTTTATATAATTAAATGGATGTGGTATCAGCAACATTAGTAGATTTACATTGCTGTGTTAAATTGTTCTCACTAAAATATTTAATAATAAATAAATAATTATATATTAATTAAATAAATTAATTAATATAAATTTTCTAAATCAGAATAAAAATACAAAAAATTTCAAAATATGATTAAAGGGAAAATCATGGAATTTCGTCTGTAAATCAGAATTAAGAAAATTTAATATGTAAAATTTGTAAATGAATAATAATATGAACGATGTTTACTTGGAAACTAATCACAGAAATGGATTGATTTACATTTTGACACACATGGAAATTAAAAATAACAAAATATTGCTCCTTTGATATCTATCAGTATACAAGATAATGATAATGACAAGCTTTCGCAAAATTTGAAACGTTTATTTAGACGAAAATAAATCATATTGTGCTCGATGTTAGTAACTTTTATTAACAGATTTTTTTGTGTTTGGTGATATAAAGTGTGATCAATTTATATTAGAAAGAAAAAGTATCCGAGCTATTTCTAATGTTCGCTATACTTCGTCGATACGTTTGTAATGAAGAACGCATTGCATTAAAATAGCCATCGAGTTGTGCACAATGTGCATCGCAGCAGTGGAATCAAGGGCACGATCTCGGCATTGTCGGCATGCGTCAGCGATGTACGAGGACGAGCAAACATGTCGGAATAACGTTGGATATAAAATCATTGTTTTCGCCCGATAAACGACTCAGTGTCTCGCCCAAATTGTTGTTGGCCGGCACGAAAACGTCACAATATAATCGCCAATAAATTCAGTTTAGTACAAGAAAGCCATAATTTTATTTAGAGATCGTTTTGTTATCTTTATGCAACAACGTTGTCGAATGCACAATATTGTCTGTCTGTAATATCAAAGAAAAGTAACGAGAAATTTACCAAATTTATTACATACTTATTTCTAATGTAATTTATTCTTCTAACGTTTTTCTAAATCACTAGATAAAGAAAATGTGACAAAAATGATTTTATCAATATAATGACTTTGTAAGAAACATATTTCTGCTCCTCATATTTCGAAAATGTGGGAATTAGAGAATAATATCATTTATCTATAATATATTTATGTATATTATATAATATATAATATTATTTATCTACAATACATATATTTATCTATATTAATCCATAAAAAAAATATCCAGAAATTTACAAATTTATTTTTCGTATTATTGATATAACATTTTTCCAAATTTTTTTAAATTGTTAGATAAAGAAAATGTAAGGAAGAAAGTTTTGTCAATGTAATGACTTTATGAGAAATGAATATTTGCTTCTTGTATTTCGAAAATGTGGGAGGGAATTAGAGGATGATATCATTTATCTATAATATAAAAAAAACAATTATATTTTTCATATTATTAATGTAACATTTTTCTAATGTCCTTCTAAATTATTGGATAAAGAAAATGTAACGAAGAAAATTTTGCCAATGTAATGACTTTATGAGGAACAGATTTTTGCTCCTTGTATTTCGAAAATGTGGGAGGGAATTAGAGGATGATATCATTTATCTATAATATAAAAAAAACAATTATATTTCTCATATTATTAATGTAACATTTTTCTAATGTTCTTCTAAATTATTGGATAAAGAAAATGTAACGAAGAAAATTTTGCCAATGTAATGACTTTATGAGGAACAGATTTTTGCTCCTTGTATTTCGAAAATGTGGGATGGAATTAGAGGATGATATCATTTATCTATAATATAAAAAAAACAATTATATTTCTCATATTATTAATGTAACATTTTTCTAATGTTCTTCTAAATTATTGGATAAAGAAAATGTAATGAAGAAAATTTTGCCAATGTAATGACTTTATGAGGAACAGATTTTTGCTCCTTGTATTTCGAAAATGTGGGATGGAATTAGAGGATGAGTGCAGGTTAATGTGACGAGCTAATGTACGGTCGCAATTTCGCCACAGTACAAACAAGAAAGAACGGATGCAAACGCGAACTTGTCACATTAAGATAATGAACCGTAACGACTTGTACATACGCACTCGGTAGCGTCTGCCAAGCGAGAAAGATGACGATTAAATGAGCGGGATGAGGGCCAGAGGCACATTGGTAAATTCTCCATTGTCGCATTTGGCTGTCGCGGATAATAACACGACGCAATTCTTCGAAGGGATTCGGAATCGCATCGAGAATCACGCCCAACTATCCAAGGATCCACCTCTATTAATAGTTCGTATTAGTAGTGACGATCGCTCTATAGATAGCAGAGAAGTAGATGCCTCGGTGATCCCCACAAACTTACGAACGCGCATCATTAACGTAGCTTGCGAGCACAAATATATCGTGCCGCGATAGCGAGCACAGACCGAAGCACAGATTTTTGCATAATGCATAATGCATAAAGCATAAGAAAATCAGCCAATCAGCGTCTTTAATTTATTTTGTGGAAAGAAAGAAAATAAAGGACTTCAATTGGTTCATTTTCTTATACATTATACGTCATGCGTTATGCAAGACTGTGCTCCCGCCTATGACGAGATCACGATAGCGATCTTGTTCGCCGCAACGCTGAATTTGACGCGGATAATTTAACCGGGATATTGTTGTGATCCGTTCATCATTCAGAGGTGCTTTAGGAATTCAGGATACCATTTTATTCTTGTTGTTCATCGAATGTTAAATAAGGATAAAATGATAACCTAACTGTTAAATCTATATATAAATGTGCAACTATTTTGACGTCATTGTAATGTTATAATGACTTGTGCTTTATTTGGGAGTTAAGATATACTGCGTTTGAAACTTGCAGAAATTAATGCATAGACTTTTGATAGTCACGAATTAGTTTAAACCTTTATTTAGAAAAATCCTAAGATTTTCCTTTAGTTTATCTTTTATTTTCTCTAAGAAAATATGATCACAGTATCTATAGATGCATCCGGGTGAAGTTTCTGAACGCAGTTCAGCAATCACGCTAATAAGATCACGTCTTCGTTTCGTGAGAATTACAACTGGACACTTTCGTGGGTGGATTCTCTCGCGAATGGAACTGGGCGTCTCTGAAATGTCAAGATTAACGCGCGCTTCTCGAGTCGCGTCTATAAGAATAATCTTTTGAACTGTAAGACGCAATATCAACAACCTTACATCTGCTACACGAGAAAATCAATAAATTCCAATCGCATTTTGACAATCGTTGATTTATACCAGCTGGACGCAGTCACGAGGACCTGTTGCTGCAACAACGATATGCACGCGGTTACATTTCTGTACGCATTTTCTGTACGCGCGTGACAACGGATTTATGGTGACACACGTTCGACAATTTACGTGTACATTAGCCTTCGGTATGCAAAGGCAACGGTGCATGACAGGAATGACAGAGGATCGCCAAAGGAGGAGGGATATTTCCACTTTGGAACTCGGCCAATGGCCGTGTGCTTTGAAATCTTATATATTGATCTTGCTTAATCTCGCTCACATGCTCTACCTGCTCCATATTGCCCTAATTCATCTACAGTGATTACTTCCCGTGATGCTGCGCCAGGCGTTCGGAATCACTCGTTAAGAACACTGTATATTGCTAATTAAATTTTGGAATATTAAAACTAACGATCGTCTCTCTCAAGATCGTGTAATAATATATAAATACATTCTTTAAAATAAAATTAAAAGGTCATTTCGAGATTAAAATGAATATACATATTTATATAACTTTATAGAGATATAGGAAGATATAATCATACTGTAATTTGAAAAAAAGAACATTTTATATCTTGAAAATTCAGCATTTTCTTTAATTTTCAAGTACATATTGTACATAATTGAGAAACTTCAACTTTGAGATCGTGCACACAATTGATAAGAAATCATTTTCATCTTTCCTCTAAACAATCTAAAAGCTTGACATCTTGCTTTTAAAACGTTTTAATAAATCGAATTGTAATTTTTTCTTCAAGTCATCACGATTTGAAAGAATCACGATGCAATTTTAATTATTTCTATTACCAGAATTTTTATTATTTTTGCCGCTGATTTTTTGCAAATCCTTTTTTATTAAAATATAATACATATAACTATAAATATGTTTTTATTTAATTCAATCATGGTTTAATGAAAATAATCTATAAATATAATATACACTAATATATAGGTTTTTTTAAATGGCAATAATTTTACAATCATACAAAAACCATGCAAGTACATTTTGTTTCGGAGAGGTTATTGAAAGAATACGTGAAATTCGACTTCCGTTAACACTAGAACCACAGGTCTAAATTAACGCAATCGCGATTCCAGGTAAATTTATTAATTTTTAGCTTTTGATGAGTGAGGGTTTTCACTATAAAAGTAAAATTATTTGTACTTATATAATGATGATTATTTATGAAAAGTCAAAAATCTAAAATTCCACGTGCAAATCCAAATTAACTCGAAAAAAAAAAGAACTAATTGTCAATGAATCAAGCATGGCACAACCGCGGTTCTAGTGTTAATCCAAGAACAATATTATGTGATGAAACATTGTAATCTGTTTACACCTCAGGGATTAATTCAGTCTTGAGATTCCCACAATATTTCAATGAATATTCATTGAGCCGTTCCAGATGATAATCTAGTTATTCGTCCCGTAAGTGCTACAGATATCAAAATTCATCACAGCTTAACACAACCCGTATCTACATGTAGAGAAAAATATTATCTTTTTTATAAAATTATTGTATTTTTTAATAAAATTATTGTATTTTAGGATACATTTAAGGAAAGAATTGACATAAAGAATTTTTTAAATTAACATCGTTTTTAAAGATTTTGATAATTAAAGAAATTCTATTGCTATTAATTTTTATCAGATTACAAAAGATCTGTTATTTTTTATCAAATAAAATTGTCAACAAACCGAAGTGAAATTTCTGTCGAGGACTTTAATGTCTTCATCTAGAAAAAATTTTCTATTTTTTTTTCAAAGAACCTCGTGGTTTTCTAACTTTAATGCAAAGTACAATGGAAAAACGACAAACCTTTTGCATCGACGTAATAAAATGCATAAAACTTTATTATTTCCCGAACATAAAAGCAGAATAGAAGTTTTTCAAACGAAAATTTTTCAAAGAACCACCGTTAAAAAAAAAAATCTTTCTAACTTTGATGCTGTTTTCATTACTATTACGCTTTGTCACAGTTGAATTGAATCCTGCATAAAATACCAGTTACAAGATGTTGATAAAATGTTAATAGAGCGCAACGAGACATACCTGTAGTAGAAACGGGCTCCACTGTATGAGATACGTTTATTGTCAAAGCGAATTTCTGCGACAAGATAGTTCGGTACAGCAACAGGTTGAAACTTTGTTCGTGGCTTCGTTGGAGGTGACTCGACAAAAAGAAACAATCAAGATGAATCGAACCATCTTAACAGAAGATTACTCATTGGCATTAATTAACAAGATCAGACAATTTTTATTGTTCAATAATACTTCTCTCCTTGTCGTGAAATTTGATACTAAATATTTACAAATATTTGCGATTTACAGATTTATCTTTGAATTTTTGTTTAATTTTAACGATTAATATTTAAAGAGAAAATGCAATTAAATTGTAGTTTTGAGTTGGCTAATATCGTTTAATCATTATCATTATTAATCGATATCAATTATTTTAGAAATATGGGAAGGCTTAGGATATCTAATTTCCACTAAAATCATATTTCTATGTTTACTCAATATAAACTATAATATAAATTAACAACATTTTTTACCTCTACTCTCACGAATTCGCAGTCCGTTAAAAATTAATTTACTGTCAGTTTAATATCTCATAATTCATTCGTATTAGAACTATAGTTCTTTCCTGCGTGTTTCTGATTAAAAAAAAAATGATTTAATTCCAATTGTCGATAAACATCAATTATCTCTTGTTATGTATGCAATTGTTATAAACTAAAATTATATTAGGTGTTGGAATTAATTCGTAGCGTTTTTTAATGAAAGAATGTTATTTATTTCACATGAGCATTAAAAAATACATTAATGAAAGTACTTCCCATCACTTGTAAAACGCTACGAATTAATTCCAACACCTAATAACTATGTACGACTCGTCAGTCTTTTACATTAATTTTAAAATTTGATCAAATATTAGGTACATATTTTTATAATTTGTCGATTGAACATTTTTTAAGTTTTTTACTTATTTGACCGTAAGTTTATAATTCTAAATTATCAAATAATTTTTATTAATTTAACGATATACATAAATCATTACTATAACATTATTAATGTTCTTTAATTGATTATTTTTTATAAATTCGACTGTAAATAGATTATTGATTTGATATTGTTTAAGATTATTTTAATTTATTATTCTTACTTTGACAAAACTGCACATTCTCGCCTGATATAACGACGAATTGTTTTCTCTTATTATGAGAATATATATACGTGATCGAAATTCATTATTATGAGGAAATACATAGAGAAGCGTCTCAACATTATCTATGTGAAGAATATTTTCTAATCATATATGTAATTTGGAAATTAAACACACTATTTATACTATACATTTTTATGCATTTTTATGCAACTGATAAAGACTCTCTGAGTACGAAACGTCTTACGACCATTGTTCTCGTATACATTTTGTAATTATATCATTTTAATTTGTTTTTATTAAAAATCTCGTATTTGCTCGTTTATTCGTTTTCCCTTATTGTGTAAATCATTTTGGTTTAAGCTATTCATATAATTTTCAATAAAACATCCTTTGAAAGATGTAAATTGAAGTCTACATAATTATTCGTCACCATTTGGTTGACTGAATAAAGACGAATTGTCATGATTAAATTAATTTCTATCTAAAAATATTCGCGCTTGCGTACCTTGGCAAAATTAGCAAGCCGATGTCCCGACCTGAATTCTTCCTCTAGTAATAATTAGACATGGTTCCGCTTCTAATTGGCAGTTCCTAATTAGAGCTTCGTCTTCCCAAGAGTATGTTCGATGTACGTTCTATTATGAAATTTTCAACTGGAATTAATTATCTGCACATCGAATGTGATATAAATGTTGATAGCGCAAAAATTTTCCTGAAAATATAAAACAGTTACGTTATTCGTTATAAAATAAAAGTCAGTATCCAAAATATTTCGAACTGATGATCTTGGAGAGACAATTTTATCTAAATTTTATTGCACTTCGTTGTTATTTGTTTTACTTCCACTGTTCAATTTAAATCACGGAAAGATAAGATGAGAAGATGCAAAACTCAAAGCATGCACACATTTTTTCTTTAGTTTCCATCTGTCGCAATACTTGGCAATATGTCGAGCTTTCATTAAGCTCCCTAGGAATCCTTTAGTCGCAACTGGGACGTGATGCGAAGGTCGAATGACGCTCAAGGCTGCGTAGGTCGGAGACTAATTACCAACTAATTTGTTCTCATCCCGAAAAGGAGAAAACATTTCTCCTAGGTCACATAGGCAACATCGCATTTTCTCCAATAATTGCTCCGGGAAGACAGCCCAAACCACAATCGAATGAATTATTCACTCTGTCGATCGATAGCGTCGAGAATAGAACTTTTTCGACTATTCTGACTCGCATGCATTTTAGTTTGAGATTTATAAAAATACATATCTTACACAACGAGATTATATAATAAGACATCTGGTATAATTAGATATCTGAAACTTCGTAGGGGAAGTTGAAATTTAAGAACGTTATTTGTTGTACAAATTTAGCATTAGAGAGGGAATACTGTATATATATATTTATAATATATTTAAATTCACTCGTAACTTGACAAATTTTGCCGATGCGTCGATTCCATATTATGATGTCGTAAATATTTATGTGGTGTCACTCTAGCTGTGATAACGGATTGCAGGGCGGATTATTGGAAGTCCCAAGGACGTAAGTTCTGCGACTTCTGCAAGTGCTGGATCGCCGATAATAAACCGAGTATCGACTTCCATGAAGGCGGCAAGAAGCACAAGGAAAATGTCAGTAAGCGGCTCAAGGAGATCCACAAGAATAGCGCCAAACAGGCAAAACAGAATAAAAAATTCGAGGATGACCTCAAGAAAATGGAAAATGTATGATTATATATAGTTGTTGATTAAGACATGAAAATACTGATGATAAGTAATCATTCTTTTTTTGGACTAGGCGGCTATGGCTGCGTACTTGAAAGATGTTGAGAATAACACGCGAGATATGACTGCTCAGAGAATCATTAAAGAGAAACTGGATAGGATAGAAACAAAAGAAGTAAGCTATACTTATCTAAAATTAATCTCTTAATTTTAGATATTATTATCAAGAAAAAATAATAATATTAGATGTAATATTTTAAAGATTGCGCAGAAAGAAATAATTTTTTTTTCTACGTTAAAATAACGAAATTTAGTAAAAATATATAATCATTCCTCTATTATACATATTTTTAATTCAGTGTTTAGCGTGATGTAATATGTGTATTTCTAGATAAAAATGCCTCAAAATTGCAACCATATACCGTCAGCCGCTCCAGAAACGGTTCCAAGATTCAAAAACAATAGTGGACAGGTGCATAAATTCAAATTGATTTTTTTAAATTATTTAATGATCGAAACAATTAAAACATGATATGATTAAACAAAACAAGTATTCACTAGGTTTATAAGATTTGGAATAAAAGTCGGATTACTTGCGGCATCTTTGATTATGCATACGTCTATTATTTTCTAAAAAAATCTAGAACGTGATTCATCAATGCAAAGTGAACTTTTCAATTGAAACTTTTCCAGTTCTTGCCAAAAGTGGATCCTTGTGACCCGACAACTTTATCAAAAGGCGCGCCGTCGTTTCCACGAGTCCAGCAGCAGCACAGTGGCGAGAACAGGACTCCGGGGAAGAGTAAATCGGGTAAGGCGAAGGGAAAAGGGAAGAAGACTCAGGAGGATGATTGTCCGACCGCACCCGTCAGAAAACTGTGGTATGAGGCTCGTAGTCCCGAAGGATACACTTACTATTGGCACATTGAAACGAACGGTGGGTATACCTTTGTCGATTTTTTTTATTTTTTTGCCTGTCTGCCTTTTGGATATCTTTTTTCGTCAGACAGTAACTATAATATATTAGCATTTCATTTTTCTTGCAGACGTTGTACAGCAATTCTTATATTTGTTTTTTAACTAATATAATTTTCACATTTGTATGTTTTTTAATTTACATAACTATATGTTTATCTTTGTCAAAAACTATGTCTCTCAAATAGCATTTAAAATGTAAGATTTTTAAATTTCTGTTATGTTAATGAAATTATGATTATGGACATTATTAGTGCTATTTGTATCATTCTATCTTCATCGTCTATTAGACGTGAAACGAGAATATGACAAAATAACGCTGATAGCGCGCTCTCCGAACGTAGTTTAGACTTGTTCCTTTTATTTTTAATTGATATTGAATTTGTAAGTTTAATAAGCTTTGCATTGTTTTTTTCTTAAGATTAAGTATATTATGAATAAATAAATCTCATTATACCTGTTGTCGAGCATTCCATAAATATTTGATATACATTAGAATCGGTTTGGGAGCCTCCGGAAGAGGGCTACATGACTTTCATGGAGCAAGAAGAAGAGGCGAAGGAAGAGGTGATCCAGAGAGGGCTCATGGAACAATTGGATAAGGAAGAAGCGGGCAAAAAAGCAGATATTCTCGAGGAGCAACGGGCCAACGTCGAGAGAGAGAAGATGAAAGAGTTCAGGAAACGATCAATTGAAAACGATGATGTCCAAGATGCTGAGGAAAGCGTGGAAACAAAGAAGAAAGCGGTTGAAGAAGAACGACCTTACTGGCGAGACTATAGTGTACCTGAGAGATCGCAACCTTACGGATCCTGGCAAATCGTGGAGACAACGTAAATATTTTATACTATTCCACTATATTATTTTGCTTGGACTCTGCTTAATCCAAAATGGATTAAGATATTTTTCACGAAAATTTGTCGCGGCAACAAGTTTTTACTCTTAATATTAATTCTCGAGTAAAATCGATGCGTAAGTTTTCACGGATTATGAATAAAAACTGTTAGAAATTGAACTATATCAATTGGCTGATTAATGTACAATTATTTAGTAGTACAATATTATTGTATGTATACATATATGCATAACTTTATTAGACACAAATATATATAGGTATTTTATTGTACTATAGTAGAATCAAATTACTTGAAGATTAATTAATTTTCTATATTATTTTTTATACAGTCTCAAGATAAATGCAAAAACGTTTAATATTTTAGCAAGAAGAAATCAGTGGATCTTCAATTGCCAAAACAACAGAAACAAATACAATTGCCCACATTTACGAAGATAGAGCCACCGCCATTACAGAGGACTTTTAAAGAAAAAACTGTTATACAAATTAATACAGGTAACAGTGACGATGAAGAAACAGCCACTACTTTTAAAAAAAGAAAAATCGGTAATAAGAACGTGCGCAAAAGAACGACTGATGATTGATAATATTTATTTGTGGAAAGTGATATAATTTTTTGTCTTTTAGTTTATGTCTAACGTATTTTAAATACGCATAGAAAATACGCATTTTTTAAATACGCATAGAAAATTAAATATTATTAAATTAATGTAGTAATTAAATTAGTAATATTTATAAGGCATTAGTTTGCATTTATATATAATTTCAGAATTTTTATTTATACATATTTTATTACAGGAAAATGTAAATGAGAAATGCATACTTTGTAATCTACTTAAGTATAAATGTATATTTGTGCATACATATTAGGTGTTGGAATTAATTCGTAGCGTTTTACAAGTGATGGGAAGTACTTTCATTAATGTATTTTTTAATGCTCATGTGAAATAAATAACATTCTTTCATTAAAAAACGCTACGAATTAATTCCAACACCTAATACATTCATATAATTTTAATTATTAATAAAAAGTTCTATTTTACATAAAAATTTTAATCCTATCATAACTAATATTAATTAAAAAAATTTTATTAATATAATTAATAGTATTAATTATATTAATTATTAATATAATTAATACTATTTAATGTACACACAATAAATGCATTTTCAACATCACTTAAAATAAGTAATTGTAGAATTATGTACATATTTTTTATATATCTGTTTATTTTTCATAATAGTTCTATTCTATTAAAACCAGTCAATCAACATTCACAAAACACATATACAATTTTTTTATATCTTCATTTTTTGAATCTTATTATTAATATCTTCATTAACGTCAATTCTGCTATATCTGTTGTGCCATATATGTGTATCATGTATTAATATTTTTCACATGTATAAATATTTTTATAGCTTTTGTAAAACACACAAGATAAGATATGATATTATGAGATTATGTTATATACAATGCAAACTTAAATGATTTTGATAAATTTTATGTTAGTAAAAAATAAAATGTCGGAAGAAGCAGTGAATCGGTTAAAAGTAAATAACGCAAGACTCCCTTTAATTGTACGAAGCGATTTACATATTTACTCAATTATTTTTCACAATTCATGTCATATTAATAAAGTATAATCAGTCTGGTTTTGACCGAAGGTCGTTTATTCATTACTTAAAATTTGAAATATTTGTTCATGTATATTACATGTTCAAGAGTTGTACAAAGAATAAGCTAGACAACTTTCATAATGAACACATATAAAATACTTGAGCAAATATTCCAAATTTTAAGTAACGAATAAATTTGGAAATATGAAATGGAATGTAAGGACTAAACAACTAAAATTATTACGAGTACTACACATTATTAGTAAAGGAAAATTATATTAGTAAAATTTTGAGACACTAACAACACGTAAACTTCTGTACACAATTGTGTACAACATTAAATTATAAAGATATTTTATAAATTTCTTCACTATAGTGTTATTAGTTTTCAGATCCCTTGAACGTAGATAATATTTTCACACATGCGCCGCGTGAATTGAATCTAATCCAATGATATGCTTAATATTGTTCTTATTTGTACATCGCACGCCATTAAGTTCATCCACAATATCTTCGCGTAACCGTCCTTTGGTCTCTGGTAGTAATATGAAGCAGAAC
Organism: Acromyrmex echinatior; assembly: GCF_000204515.1. The sequence goes on from NW_011626985.1 coordinate 62,267, forward strand.
AGAAAATTACATGTGCAGAAAGTAGCGAAGAGAAAGAAGCAACCATGCAAGCCTAACAAATTAATGAGATCCGAGAAGCTTTTCGTCACGATGAATGCACACATCCAACTTATGGAGACACTTATGGCCGAAGCCAGGCTGGTTACGTCACGGCTGAATATCTCAGACATCACCACGATGGGTCCGTTTCCCATTCCCAAAGCAAATAATATCATGTAGGCAGACAATGCTACCACCGGTATCCAAGAATAAGCAGACACTTCATATTGCAAGTTCTGAAAATAATAAAATGCACCTATTATACAATGACACACACACATTCCCGCACAGGATAGAAGAATCAAGAACCGTCTACCAGCACGCTCCACTAATAATGTCGCTAACCACGATCCAAGGAACTGTATAGCCCCTACAATGATAGATGACATATTCGGTGATAACGAACTGCCGGACATTTTGAAAATCATTTCCGTGTTACTGATCTAGATGAAAAAAGTCAAAAATTCAGTTTGTCATTTTGCAAAAATAAAGTTTTAAATAAAATGAAATTGAAGTCTCGTAGAAGTTTTGTCAATATATTGGATGTACTATTCAATTTATACAATGGCGTGCAAAAGTTTCCGGCTAGTAACATTTTAATTTATAAAAAAAGCCTGATAAAATTTTAATCATTATCGAATATCAGTACAAGATGTGGATAACGAAATCTTGTACTAACATCTGATAATGAATTAAAATTTTATCGGTTTTTTTTTATAAATTAGAGTATACAAAATATCACTGACCGGGAACTTTTGCACGCCACTGTACATTTAAAAAGAAAGCGAATTTGAAGGATTTGTAAGCATTAAATGCCTGAGTCCATGAGCTATCTATCACTGATAATTACCATCGCAAAAATGCCACAAAATTGTTGACCGATGAACAGACCCAAGACAATTATGAGTCCTTTAATCGTTGCTTTGTCTCTAACTAAATCTGAAAACTTGGCAGATTTTATAGATGCAGTCTCCTTGATTTGCAACTGTATATGCGATAACGTACGTTCTGCTTCCAGACTGTTTCCAGCTTTCAACCACTTCAAGACTCTGAAACAACAAATTGCAATGTATCTTCGCTTTTAAAGAGAATATTTGTTTATTTCATTTTTTTTTTTTACCTAATCGCCTCGTGCGTACGATTTTGACGCACCAGGTATAATGGCGACTCCGGTATGAAGACGAAAGTGATAAGAAACAAAAGAATTAACGCTATGACAGCCACGGGCAAGGCACGGAAGGACATTACGCCACCCAGAATGTAAGCCACTAGTACCCCGGCATTTACGGAAAGTATCAAGATACTTGCCAACATGCCACGGATACTGTCGCATGAAATTTCCGACACGTAGTTTGGTATGACGAAGAACATAGTAGCACCGCTGATGCCACTCAGAATCCTCGACGCATAGATATACATGTGCTCGGTAGCAAACATGATCAACAACCAGGCGATAATTATTGGCACCACTAATATGTAGCCTAATCTTTTCCGACTAAACTTGTCTGGTATCACTGATGTTAGCACAGCCATGATAGTACCACTTAGGCACAAAGTGCCAGTCAACCAGGATATGTCGTTATCAGTCATAGGGTTTCCCACGGGTGACGAAGGACTTTGCAACATTTGCGCTGATGGTGACGTCCATCCTATCACGATTCCGTAAGACAACGTCAACTGATTTACTGCAAATACATATCACGGAATAAATAAAACTTTCGACGATTCAATAGAAATTAATTGTAATAGACATATTTTCTTAATGTATTCTTCAATACATTATAATACTGTATTAAATCTGTCATTTTGTAAGTAACATTGATATAAGAATAATTTAATTCTTAGAGTAATTTAATTTCTTAGAATAATCATACTTGTATCACTGTCTAAATATCAATTGCTTAAAAATATTGATCTTTTTTATTTTCATATGTTCAGTTTATAATTCTTTTTTATTTTTAAATGCTGTCGTATCCATCAATGAAGAACTACTATTAAAGGAAGTTCTTCTCCTTCGATTGAAGCCATTGCATGCGTCGTATATTTCTTCTGCTCCTTGAGGAAGAGTCGAGAAAAGAGATTCTTTCTTCTCCAACTTACTGATTATTGTGGCAAGGAATTGCCGCAACTTCCCTGACTCCTTCACTGACTCCTTCAATGGGTTTTCGCACTTCTCCATTGCACGTTTTTTCAAATAAGAATGACCGCACTAATAATTCTGTAATTATTTGTCAGCTTCGAGCCAAGGGTCGATTAGGAATAAATTTATGAAGTACCAATGTATTGGTATAAACAGAATGCTTGTTTTACACTTGACGAGTGTAAAATATGCTGTATACGAATTGTAATTCGGTTTATAACGATCACTATATGCGAAAAAATTCTTGTTAAGAAGGGGCATTCTTATCTAGATGTCACTCGTTAATGAAAACATGTGAATAATAAGTACACATGGTATTCTATGTACACAGCAAATACCACTTATCGGATCCCTCGTCGGTTTAAAGAAAAGCATTAAACTCTGATAGATGTAATCGATGTAACCTGGAATCTCAGCCTGATAAATATGAAAAGGCCCCAAAATATCAAAGATACGTGTCTAAATAAATTTTCGACTAAATGTCCATTTTTTGTGTTATAACGTAGAGCCATTTTATCATTTTATTGTTGGAATACGATCTTAATCTTAAATAAGATTTTATATTAATTAAATTCAAATAAAACTTTATATTATTATACTTTATATATAGTCTATTGGATTATGAACAGATCTTATACTTAAATTTGATCTTAGATAATATTAAAATTTATGCAGTCTCAATGAAATAACTATAATTTCTTGAGATCGTACTTCAGGTTTAAAAAAATGTTTTTTAATTTAAATTTTAGATTCTATTTTTTTTTAGAGATTGAAAATTTAGAGTTATTGATTTGCGATGCAATATTTAAAATTAGCGGCATTATGTTTAAAAGATATAGGTTAAAACTCAAACAAAGTTGAGTTAAAACGTTCCAATTTTTTAATCTAATTTTTTTGTATTAATTTATTATTAAAATTATTACGCATGTTTAAAACTAGTGTTGACTCCAATAGCCTTCATATTTATATTTATTATTTCTCTATCATGCAATAGAATGGAATATATGATTCTACTTTATTCACAGCATTTATTATTTATTATACACAATTTATACGGGCTATGTGGCTAAGATAAATAGACATTGACATCGAATCGTCATAATTAAAAGTTCTTTTTTAAAGATATCAAAAGATACCATTGTTGATTCATTATATATACTTCACGGATATCATGACATGAAATTTTATTCTTTTACACAGAGAAATGGATTCGCTAAAGAAGAATATAATTTCCTTTATCTTGTGTCTCTTATTATATAAATCACTGTGCAAGCGAGAATGCTATGATTTATTGCCATAGCATCTCGCGGAGGAAAATTTAATTTACTACTGCTATCCAACACTGCGATTAATTGATACGACTAAAATTGATAAAATTACGACTAAAATTGATAAAATTACGACTAGAATTGATAAAATTACGACTTGCAGCAAGCTAATTTCGATACGGAATTGTGTGCCTATGTTTGCGTTTGTTGCGTGATAATACGTGTGACGATTTTTTAACGTCAAGCGGCGATGTAGGTGCATTTCACTAACGTTCGGACCGCGCAAGCATCATTTCATCCTTGTTTAATATTTGAAAATGATAAGGATGAAATGATATTCGCGAGCATTGCGAACGTTAAGTGAACCTGATTGTAAGTATTCGAGGTCTCCTCGTAATCTTTTCCATTCGGGAATATTTTTCCTAAAGATTTATTTATTTATTTATTTTTTTATTAAAGATTTGCCGAAACATCTTTCAATTCAGATCCTGCGCGTCGATACATCGCGTACGATACGTCAAAGCTAAAATAAAAAATTGATCAGAGATCACTAGATGTTTGAAGCGAAATTGGAGGACGAAATTCCCGAATCATTGTTGTTGAACGTAATTGAAGTTACGTCAACGAAAGTATGTTTAAATTCCGTTCTTCAATGTCGTTTTAAACATCTAATTAACCATTATAGTTTCATCATATGTGTAAAATCGTCCTAGAGGTGAGCGGTTTACCTCCAAACTCCTATGCTGGAGCGTATCTGTTTAATGCCTTATAACGCCTCCGTCAACAATCATAAATAAAGAAATGAAGTATAGATGTTTTTTCTGCAAAATAATATGAGAAATCGAATTAAATTTTCAGCCACTAGAACGTTGATTGGTCGATTAATAAACGGAGGGGGGGAGGGGGTAAACCGCTCGCCTATAAAGGTGATATCTCGAAAGTACTTTTATTATCTTATTAATTGTACTATTATTATCTTATTAATATCAGATGAAATCTTGACGTCATTTAAAATCAGACTTGGGATGAGATCTTAAATATAAAATTTTATATTTATATTTTTTCTATAATATAAAAAAACTTTAAGATTGTCTATCGGATCATGTATTGATTTTATATTAAAGGTCTCCTTTTTCATAGCAAATTATAGAATTTCTTATAACAAATTTTATCCTGCATTACACTGTTTACAATTAGATAACATGCATGTCGAAAAGATGTATAAACATCGTAAAGATTTTAGACATACATGTGTAGTGCATATAGCTGCTATATATAAATAAAATTAGCAAAATAAAATGTATACGGAGAAAAATGTTGAGTTAAATTAACTGGAATTCTGATGAAAAATAAACAATCCAGATTTTTTGTTATATCTATCAAATTTCTAAATCTATTAGAATATTCTAGTTGAGATAACCAGGACTATGTTTAGATTCCCATCTGTGTCATTTAGATATCACTCTCTCCTTCACCGAACGTTAAACAAGAATATGACATCCAGGGAACGCCAAGTAAGAATTCGAATACGCTCCAAAATTTTATTGGTTGAATCTACTAGAATTCTAGATTAATTTAAGCTAGTAAGACTATCTATTCTAGTAAGAAATTTAATAGACAACCAGAATTCTGGATTGTTCAATTTCCATCAGAATTTTAATTAATTTAATTAAACATTTTTTTCGTGTAAAAAGAATATAAATATTTTAAATGACTCAATACTCAATAATGATATTGTCATCTAGTTTAAGAATATATTTACTATATTTATTATATTAAAAAATATTTATAGAATATTTATAGAACATGTATTTATTTCATTACTTAATATATATAATTATTTCATTAATTAATTTATTTGGCTAAATAAAATCTTGATACTATTTAATAGTGAATTTAATCGCTCGCACTTTATATATATATATATATTAGGTGTTGGAATTAATTCGTAGCGTTTTTTAATGAAAGAATGTTATTTATTTCACATGAGCATTAAAAAATACATTAATGAAAGTACTTCCCATCACTTGTAAAACGCTACGAATTAATTCCAACACCTAATATATATATATATATAAAGTGCGAGCGATTAAATTCACTATTAAATAGTATCAAGATTTTATTTAGCCAAATAAATTAATTAATGAAATAATTATATATAGTTTCTTAAAATTGTATTTACATTCTTAACTCTTATATACACATGTCCGAGTCATTCGTATCCTGCCTATTTCTTTTTTGTTTTAAATATTAAGAGCACCTGCGCCCAGCAAACAAGAATGGATTAAAATGAATTCAAATGGATTCAGATTTTCAGAAATATTGATTCACGAATATTAAAATAAATGCTTTTCAATCCTGAATGCATTTTTATTCATTTATAGGAATTGCATGGAGCGTATCTCTATGCCTTTCAATCTAAAAATAATATTAGCTGTGCACAACACACACATTGTGAATACTTGTGAATTCAATTCAAAACTTTGAATAGGAAATGCAATTTTTCAATCCAATTATGTCCAATTGAATCTAATTAAATTCAATTGAATCCAATTAAATTCAATTGAATCCAATTAAATCCAAAAAAAAGTATTCGCTATTTTTTTTTTAAATACGCATTCGAATAGAAAAAAATTTTTATCTAACTAACGTGTATTAAGAGTTAATATTGTATTGACGATTCCTGAGTCTCCTCTTTTCATCCATCGGCTGCTTCCCCGCGAATTCTAAGACCGAATTAAGAAAGCTGACATCAATAACTTATGTCTCACGTTGATATATTTACAGTTACAAAAATCTTCATTTCGGAGTTTAACGCGTTCTGGAACGGTTCGCAAATTTAAATCCGCGCTCCAATCTCGCGGGCGAGAGGCAAATCGATAGCCACCGCATCAGCTGTTTAATTCCTTCCTTTCCCTCCTGCTTCCCTCACCAACGATTCTCCCTTAAGGTCGCCACTTGTGTCATCACGGCCATATTAGGTACGAGAGGAGGAATGAGGACTGATGAGGACGTTTCGCGATAAATGAGGCTGCCCTGAAATTTTCAAGGTACGTTTTTTTTGTCCTCCGCTTTTTTCGAACATCTTTCGTTGATCGTTTATTGTCGCCAGAAGTTAAGCGGCTTGAATAAAATCAATCATTGGCAAACGTCGTCATGCGTCATCTCTGTTGTCATTCATGATCATCTGTGTATTGTTTTATGATGTAAGGCAGACTTTCTCGGCTGCGTTACGAGGCTCTTCCCGGTGGATTGCAAGGGACAGCCTGCGAAGCATGGCATGGCACTGCAATGGCACTACGAACCAAGAGATGGTGACGAAGCTGAAAGGTAAATGACCTTTGCGATCGTCGCAGGATCGATGCATAGGAAGGACTTAATTATTGCAATTAATAGCACCAAAGTCTACTATTCGTTAGAATTACAATTGTTCGCTTTGTACGGCAATTAGGGATTATTCGCAGATGCTGGTATACTGGCAACGGACAGAGCAGAAGCCGCTATGCTCGCTGTTGACAGAGCGAAATACTGCCACGAACCGGATCCTTACCTCGATCGTCCCAGAAGAATTGGTTACAACGTGACTATTAGTGCACCGCATATGGTAAATGTATATTTTATCTGTTTTATGTCTATTAAGCTGATATTTGTATGAATAGTTTGTATGGATCATTTTGCTTAAAATATGACATAAATAGGAAAAGTATACAGCTGTGAAACATATTAAACATCTCAGTAAATACTAACAATAACATAATCAATATTATAATTTCACATTCATTAATATTAATTTAAAATACATATTTGTATAACGAGTAAAATGGTTTATTTCAACGTTTACTTGTTTACACAAAATGTAATACAAATACAAGAAATATATTTCACAATTATTTAAACATTCTAGTAAACGAAGTAAGATAACATCATTATTATAACTTGACATTAATATAAATTTAATAAAAAGCATGTTGTACACATAACATTTATTGTTTAAAAAGTTATAACATTGTACTTTTAGTTGTAGATATGTTACTTTTAATTATTTTACTTTTAGTTGGTATTTATTGGAATAATTTAAACGGCATAAATTATTAATATAATTCTTACGTAGTTTCAAACTAAATATAAAACTGGGAGCAAATTTTTTGTGATGCTGCTTGGTATCGATTCCTTTCTAATTTGTTACGTGAAGTTAATCAAACACTTAAATATTATAAATGAATATCTATATAGAAAGATGTTAATAGGATTTTGTTTATTTATCATTGACCAGGAATATAATTTGAAATGGGGTTATCAGAGTGTTTTATTTTATTTTTATGTTATTTTGTGTTAAACATATATTTGACGACTGCAGACTTTTCAAACAAAGATATTAACGTATCGCACAGAAAATTATCACCGAAGATGATATACATTTCATAAGATTTAATCTATTTGGTAATGGTTTGATAAATTATGTCGATATTTCTTGCAGCATGCGTACGCATTGTCTATCCTCTCTGATCAACTCTTCGACGGCGCCAAGGCACTTGACGTCGGCTCTGGCTCGGGCTATCTATCTGCCTGCATGGCGTTCATGGTAGGCTCAGGCGGACGCGTAATAGGCATCGAGCATATTCCCGAACTCATAGAGATCTCTACTAGGAACGTTCGCGAGGACAACCCGCACTTCCTCAAGGAGGACCGCATCAAATTTGTGGGTAAGCTGTCAGTACTCCGTTAACGTTACAGTCCCTTCTGTTATTGTCCCTAGTAGTCCTTTCACTCAGACAGTCGAAGCTCCTTCTCTCGTCAATGTTATGCCTTTCCTTTACGTCTGATTATCATGAATTTTCGTGCAAAGCTCATTGCACGATGAGAGAAAACGTTCAAGAAGTATTACATGTATGCATAGTCTGAATAAAAGAAACCCGTGATCTATCCACGTGGAGTAGGTATGTACGTTGCCGTGAAGAGTCGAACGGAACACTGTCCACCAACTGTGTGGCTTTGCTGTAAAGGTAAAAGATAAAGACTGCCGACTAACGACAGGTCATTATGAATGCGCCTAGTGGGAGACGGCAGATTGGGACATCCTGCTGACGGCCCTTACAACGCTATACACGTTGGAGCAGCGGCCGAAACTTTACCGGAGACGGTGAGCATGAATAATGAACCGCCAGTATGCTATCTAAGAGAGAAAAAAAAATAGATATAAGTTGCGTTCCATTATTCGCTATGAGTACTGTTCACGAATACGTTAGTCTAAGTTCCTTGCTTTAAAAGGCTGTAAATTATAAAGTTGTAATAAATTGAAATTTCCAATCACAGTCGAATGTGAAAAAAATAATCAATTATGATTGGTCAATTTTTTTACAGCTTAAAGCAACCTCTTAAAGCAAGGTTGTGGCCTAGATTTAAACAACGTGTACAGTGAGATTTTAAAGTGTAACGCCTATTCTACAATAGCCGTAAACATAGTTATAAGTGATTGTAGTTGAATTGACTATTTACAGTCAAATATTCTTTTCATATTCGATATCTTTGTGAACCTGGCATCTGACTTTTTATAAATTAAATATTTTATTAAAAAAAAAGGATAGCATTTCGTTTGTAGTTCCACATATTAAAAAATACATAATTTTTTTAAAAATGACTCATCCGATTTTAAAGTAAAAAGATTAGCTAATATATTTTGATTCAGTTTGTAGTTGTTTGTAGAGATTTGCTGGTCATTTGTAGTCGAGCCGTTTAAAAATTAGAAGAAGAAATTAGAAGAAATTTACGATAAACAAGTTACGTAATTTAGCCAATTTTTGAGATATCTCAAATCCATTTGCGGCATCTTTCTTAGAATCGTTTGTAATTGTTAATGATTTTCCGGTCTTCAATTATTCCTAAATCTTCCTAAATTTTATTGATAGTCACGAAAATTTGTTCAGGACCGACAGTCTTTAATAGTATCTCGTCACTACTAATTCAGAAACCTGGTTTTGGTCACATTTTCTGAGAGCCTAGTTTTCCTGGTCTCTATTCTTCATGTGTACAATGCATAAAGCGAAAAAAAAAATTAATCAATCAAAGTTTTTTATTTCATGGAAAGAAAAGAAATGAAGGACTTTGATTCATTTTTTTATATATTGTATGCTCCTATCCTTATGCATTAAAAATTGTATTGTAGACGCCGTATATTATAGATTTTCAGTACTCGCAATAAATAACGGAACGTAGCTGTAGAATATAATACATGTATAAACGATGTAATTTTTGTAGCTGATTGACCAACTGGCTCCCGGAGGTCGACTAATCTGCCCAGTCGTGGCCATAAAAGGTTTCCAAAGGTTACAAGACCTGCTGCAGGTGGACAAGAGCACAGACGGCGCGATCACAAAGAAGAAGCTGATGCAAGTCTCTTACGTTCCTCTCACGGATCCCACCACTCAATTACGTAATTAGAGTTACTAAGGTGAGGTGTCACGGCGGAAAGAAACGCAAAATTTCCGAGCAGACGACTAAACGATCGCGTATACAAATCAGATTAGTAATAATCAAAATTTTTGTATCTACAAATTTTTTTCACGCATGCGTAGATATGGAGTGCACGTCGTCTTCAATTGGGGATATCAATAAACTATATATATTTTCTATCTGCCTTGGTTAATTCCTTCGTATTTCTTCCAAATTAACATATTGCAGTCGCAATTATTGTTCTCCTCTTAGAAAATACTAATTTTATCTTTCTTGACATTCAATAAATAACAAAGATTGAATATGTCGACTATGTCATCTAAAAGAAAAGCAGCTCATATATGGGGCATTCCATATCAAGCCAGCTATTTTTGCGAAGTTTAATGGACTTCATATTGCTTGAATAGTTTAAATAAAGACTCTACGCCGAATAATAGATCCGTAGGCTAACTGGTTGCCGAACTGTAGGGCCGTCAATTTTTGGGCTTTCTTATCGCAGCGTTCTCTTCGCTTGTCATTAGTGGGCATGAAAGGCAAGTTTGAAAAAAAATGAAATATTGACATTTTCTTATGAAATAAATTGAATGCTTTTTCACGTGAAAATATTCTTTTTTCAATCAGATCATTTTTTATAATTTCTGTCCGTTTTTAAATTTTCAAAATGGCGGCGCGACTAAAAAACCAATCTCGATTTTCTTTTAATAGCTCAAAATGTAGCTCCAGGTTTCCACTTGCCTTTCATGCCCACTAACGACAAGCGAAGAGAGCGCTGCGACGAGAAAGCCCAAAAATCTTTATTCATCAAACTGTTCGAGCTCAAGCAATATGAACGAAATCCATGAAACTTCGCAAAATGGGTGGTTAGCTTGGCATGGAATGCCCTATATGTTGCTTGATGTATAATAAAATGCTATTGTATTATCATAGTCTGTTATGTAATATCGATTTTGTTCTAATAATACTGAGATTATTGTTCCAAAGTATCTTAATTCATTTATACTTCCATTAGGACATGAGAAAAAATTACAAGGAATGAATAATTGAAAATATGAATAAATAATTGAATTAATTATAGAGAAATAAATATTTAATAAGCAAATAAAATATATTTTATATCTTTATATAATATATATTTCTAATCATATGTATCATTATAAGTTCGTCTATGTTAGAAAATTGCAATTGTTTATATGGACAAATCTCATAAAGGACAAATCTCTCTCTTTCCTCTCTCTCTCTCTCTCTCTCTCTCTCTCTCTCTCTCTCTCTCCTCTCGATTATATTTTGTAGAAAAAATAAATCTTTCTACTTTAAATTAGAGAAACACCGCGTTAAGGTTAAACAGATATACTAATATATTTCTCTCTTCGTTATCGATTTTGTTAAAACTACTACCCTGCAAGAGTCGGCTCAAATCATCATGTGTCGCAACTCTGATTAGAGGGTTTCTAAATTAAACTGTTAGCTTAATAGCCGCAGCACCGACTTTTGCATAATGCATAGTGCATAAGGGAAACAACCAATCGAAATTCTTCTTTTCCATAGAGTGGGAGGAAAGGAAAGATTCTGATTATATAAGTTCGCTTATGCATTATGCGTTATACGTTATGCAAAAGTCTGTGCTGCGGCTTTAAAGGTATATCGATACTTTGCATAGCCACATAAACATACGCGTAAAAAAAGTTAGACGGGGAGCATAGACTCTTGTCAAAGTCCTTTATTTTCTTCCTTTCCATAAAATAAAGGACTCTGATTGGTTGAATTTCTTATGCTTTAAATATTATGTGTTATGCAAGAGTCTGTGCTCCCCGCTTAAGTCTGTAAGCGAAATAGTTGAAATCTATTTCAAGCAACAAATTTTGTACATATAATATAATAAAGTCGGTTCTACATTAGTTGCAAGCTGATCACAAGTTTGTTGCGACATTTCAACCTGAAGCTTGGATTTTGAAATTAACATTTCATATGGCTGTCGCAACAAACTTGCTATCAGCTTGCAACTAAGGTAGAACTGGCTTAAAGTGAGGTCTACAGTAGAAGTCGTAGTGGTCGTAAGATTGAGTATTCTTCTCATATTCGACTGTGATTGATTAAAGGGTTCTCTACGTAGAAGTCGTAGATGATCGTGAAATTTTAAGTCATAAGAAACTGACCAATTCTAATCGAATATTCTCCTTATATTTGATTGTGATTGGTTGGTTTTCTACGACTTAAGACTGTACGACTGCTACGACTTCTATTGGTTCTATTGGTTCTATTATACTTGTATATCTTGTAGTCATGACATTAGGACGCAAAATGATGCAGTTTTGATTATTTATAGATTTGTTTAATAATGTATTTTTTCGATATTTTTCACTATCTTGGAGCAACAAAAAAGCAACAAAACATGGTGCACTTATTTTTTTTATATCGCAGTTCTATATACTTATATTTTTTCAGGGTTGGGTAGTACTAAGTTAAAAAGATAAAAATTAAGTTAAAAAGTTAAAAAGTTAATTAATTTTAACTTAATTTAGTTATATTTTAGACTCTTAACTTTTTAATTTAATTTAGTTACATTTTATCAGCTATTAATTTTTAATTTGATTTTTTTTGAAGCCAATCCTTAAATATAATGGGAGAGGCTAATGAGTATATAATTTAGTTTTGAAAATTTATATTGTATCATCGTTGAACAAAAATAACTAGATTCTTTAATAAATAAGCTATGAGAAAGGAAAAATAGGAAAAATTATATAAAATAATCAAAGTAAATTTAACTTTTAATTTTTTAATTACTTTTTTTATTAATTTAACTTTTAATTCAATTAATTTTATTATAGATTAACTTATTGTATTTTATTTAAGTTAAATTTTCAAGACTGTTAACTTTAACTTAACTTTGTAAAAAGAAATTAACCTACCCAATCCTGATTTTTTCATTATGGGGAGTCCAGCTTGCTATTAACCTGGATTTCCTATTTTCTTTTTTTTTACTGCTAAACGGTTGAAGCAACAAAATTCACTCCAGAGCAACAAATTAATAACAAAATAGCACTAAATTTTTTACCATGTCTCTACTCGATTTGTGCTGGTGGGGAGGGGGTCCAGGTTAATAGAAGTAAGATCCAGTATGTTGGAAATCTTTAAATAAATTTATTTATTGTGAAAAATATTATCTCAGCCGGGACCTTTAATATTCCTTGCGAGCGTTCTAAGCTTTTAGATTACCGATTGCCTTATTATAATAATATTTATTCGCAATAATCAGTATATGTATAGAAACAATGTTTTTCTTTTAGATAACGTAATAAAAAGTGGTTTTGTAAGTTATAACGGCATTCATAGTCATCAAGGACAATTTAACCTCGAAACAAAGTTTTGAGACTCTCTAAATTCTTATTTTGAAATGAGACTTGATGAATGACTACTATCTACCTGAAGTTCAAAGTATTCTCTTTGCGCCTAAACGCGAGATATTTCACGCCAAATTCAACTAAAGGTAAAGAAGTTGTTCCGTAAACGTGTTTTTTACAAAAAAAAAAATAAGTTAATACTCTCTTATAAAATTTCTATTAATTTTTTTATTACTATTTGATTGCTACTTGACATCTCTCTCCACTCTCCTGTCTGTAATTTTCTACATTTAGGTAAGATAAAACAGATGTTTATAATAAACTTAATCGCGGATTTTTGTAAATTATATATATATATTAGGTGTTGGAATTAATTCGTAGCGTTTTTTAATGAAAGAATGTTATTTATTTCACATGAGCATTAAAAAATACATTAATGAAAGTACTTCCCATCACTTGTAAAACGCTACGAATTAATTCCAACACCTAATATATATATATAATTTACAAAAATCCACTTCTACTGAAATATTACAGCCCAAGTAGTATCTATTGGTTCGCATCTAATTTTATAGACGTTTCCTAAACATAATATTCTACAAGCATTTAAAAAATGTATTGCAAAACCAACATGTGTTACTGAGAAACCTAAAAAATAAATTTATATTATTATTATGTTAACATTGTTATTATATTGTTATATAATGTTATTATTATATTATATTATTATAACATTATTTTCTTCACTTAATGAATTGTCTTAAATAAATTTAAATAAATTATCTGAATCGCGCGTACATTTGTTGTTAACTGATTCAAAAAACTGATCTTTCATAAAACAACTTTCTGTTACTTTTATTATTCAATTTTACTAACTGAATATGGCACAGCTTCCCACAAAGGATGACTTCCATCACCTTTTTTCATCACGGTGGCCTTTATGAGCTCAAACGGTTCTTTGAGATCGTACGCCCAGCCGATTCTCGCAAAGAATTTAATGAGATTTGTGGTTATGGAATTGAAAAACTCGGAAGCTTTGTAGTCCCACGGGAAAATATGATGATAATTGTGCGATCCTTCACCGATTGTAACATAGTTAACGAATAGGCTTTCCGTCGGAGCTATATGCCTGTTGTTAAAATAAATGAGACAAAATTATTCTTATAAAAATTGACAAAAGCTTTAGATTTTTTTGGATCAAATTTATTATATATGAATAATTTTGGTATTAATTATTTGCTTACACATCATATGGCTTTGAGCCCCAGATATGAGCCACACTGTTGACACTCCATACACAGTTTAAAATCAAAACGTAACGAATAAAAATTTGTGACATCAAAGCTCTAGACCAAGTTTCATTCCATGCATACACAGGCAATATCACCGGAAGCAGGAAAGCGAATATAAAATTTAATATCGGAAAATATCTGCAAAATAGCATTAATTAATTACAGCGTGTAGTTTTCATTGCAATTTTATATCTTACGTTAAAAAATTTATGTAAAAAAGTTTTCTAAAGGAGGCTGCAAAAAAATATCGAAATACTACAATAAATATATGCTTTCAAAATGAATCAAACTCCTATAGGACAACATTTATGAAATTATATGACGAAATTTTACACAAAAGTTATCAACATTTTAGAAGAAATCAGAGTTTTTGCATCTGTTTTTGAAAATATATCCCTTATAAATGCAAATTACAAGTTTTATACAAGATATTATATAATTTAATAAATGTCTTATGTTCGGAGAAGTTGAGAAGGCTACATAAAAATATTATAATTATAAACACACATTTTCCGAAGGCATGGCAAAAACATTTTTGTAATACCTTTCTTTCTTCTTATGTTTTGTCTTTTTCAATATAAAACTATTTCATATAATTTATATAACTCTCTATACAAACTTACTTGATAGCAAATACAGCAATAGAATCAGCCAATATATCGTTCATGTCGATCTCACGACCCCTTCGGATCACATCCGGATGTTTCTTCATCATCAACCAACCCACATGGGAGAAAAAGAATCCTCGGTTACTGTTATGCGGATCCGCATCCGTATCAGTATATTTATGGTGCACCCGATGATCTCGCACCCATTCGAATATGTTATTCTAAAAGAATACAATTGTAAGGAAAAATTCTTCCGTCTTGTAATGTATAAAACGGTAATTAAAAACGTTCATTTACCAAACCAGCCGCAGCATAGCAGGTGGCAAGTATAGTTCTAAGCTGCCATTTTGCTTTATAAGATCGATGGGTCCATAAACGATGAACACCGCCGGTGACTCCAAAGCCTGCTGCTATACTTGTGCCTAATACTTGAATCAAAAAAGGTCGAACGCAATTAGAACACTAGAAATGCTTTAAAATTATAATCCGTGAATTATAATCCGTATTTCTTAAAAGCACCATGTAAGTAGCATGGATTTTACTGATTTGACAATTCAAAATGATTTATAATCGATATGGTACAATAGAAATGAGAAATTTTTAAAAGCAATTTACTGGTCTATTATTAAACTTCCAT
The DNA here is from genome assembly GCF_000204515.1 of Acromyrmex echinatior. The sequence continues at coordinate 78,039 of NW_011626985.1, forward strand.
TGCGTGCTCTCTTCAATCGCGTAAGTTTAATCAATTGTCTTTGCAGATCTGTAGCTGTCAGAAAATTAAAAACGTGGTATTTTTTATAAACATGCATTACAATTTTAATTAATTCGTTAATGGTCTAAATTTTACTTTTTTTATTATGTTTTATTATGTTTTAGGATATCAAAGAATCAAATTAACAAAAGAAATTTTCCAAAGAATACTTACGCCAAGCAGTCGTCATCAGATTTTCGAAAAAGTTAAAAGTAAAACAGGCATATGCGAAGCCTAAATGGAGAAAACAAATAATTACGATGTTAAACCATTTGAGCTCCGTCTTGAACCAGCCTTCAGTTTTTATATAGCTCTCGTTTCTGTTTTTCTTATTATTTTCATTTATCGTCTTTGTAGTAATCGAAGATTCCTCATTTTGTAAATCTTTCTCCGTAAGTATTTTTATATCTGTTCTTAAAATATTTGGCGCCATGTTGTTTTTGAATTACTCGACTAAAAATACAAAAAAATCTGCTTCACGCTATTAACAAATAAGTAGCTGTAACATATAATTGTCACCTTTTTGTCTTCAAATTAATAATTAAAAATTAAATTTGTCGTTTCAATACAAAATAAAGAATAGCACATTTTAATGTTTATTAGAACGCAGTATCAAAAATAGTTCGTATTCTTCAATATTTGTAATTTTTTTAATATACAGGATGTTTGATAAATCTTGCATAGAGGCAGAATAGATTAAACCGAGAAGAAAAGTCCTCTATCATTTTACAATTTTCGCAATGGTTAACGAATTATTTATGAAAATTGCCAAATTCGCCCTGTCCACCACCAAACTGATATCAAATGCAAGTAGGATAGGACATGTTGTTTATTGTTGTTATTAATATATTTTTATAAATTTAAAAGTTAGTGTTAAATTATAAATTTATTTTTTACTTATCTTAAAATTGATAACTATTTTTTATATAAGCCTTATATACACTTATGAATGTTTGTTATATATTTGACATTTTTTATTAGTATTTTTTGATTATCTTTACACTAATTGAGTCTCTTCCATTAATTCAAAAATCCAATATCTCTAAATCCGAGATAAGATAATAGGTTAATTCATATTTCTGCATTACTTACTGTGCGTGCTATATTGATATTTGGTAATATGCGATACTTGCAACGCTGTATGACAGACTGACGCGTTATAAGACATTTTATCAGTCAAGTGGTTCAATTGCATGAATAGTTTGCATAAATAATTTGTACAATAAAAAATGCTTTTACATTATCCCAGACAACAAAAAGTATCAGGTCATAAGACGTTTTGTGTGTCTAAAAGACGACTTAAAGACATCCTATGTCATAATTTTGTGTTGTGAGATGCCTCTTGTACTAAAAACAAATGATTAAGATAAATATATGCGGAAGAATTGCAAGCTTATAAATTTTAAACACAAACAGATATATTTATGAGGTAAAAGGTTGACATAACTGTAATATGATCGCAGCACCATTCGGAATAAAATGTTTCATATATAATATATATATATAATTATACAAAATTATATAAAATTGTATATAATTATATAAGGTTTGTTCGCGTCGCATGCTCCAATATGTTCCTCCAATATCATAGCTCTTACTTACTCCAATGCATTCATTAGAGTGAGTAGGAATTATGGCAGGAGTATGTTGGAACATGTTGACGCAATTTTACAATAATATAATACGAAACGTTTTTCACTTTTTTTTTGTTTTAAGTAAGAATTGACAAAATTTATTATTGCACTAAAAAATTCATATTTTTTAAAAATGTGTATTAAAAAAATTCTCTAAAATTATTTTTATATTATTAAATAATTATAATTTTTCTTATGCAGACACTATTACCATTTTTTTCGTAAGTATCTTTAACTATCTTATTTATCTATATACTATTATTTATCTATATACTATTATCTATATACTATTATTATCGTATTTATCTTTAACTACTTGAAATTCAAAAGAATTTTTTGCTTTAAATAGTCAAAGATAGATGCTCACGAGAGAAAATGGTAATGGTTTCTGCATAAAAAAAATTACTCTTTTCGCGTATTTTAAGAATTTTTTAGTGTACTTATAAAAACATAATTTTTTTATATGTATATATAAAAAAAATTCCTTACAACTTATTTTTATGTTATTAAATAATTATTAGACGATACGGTAGTGTCTTGATGCTAAGATACGCGAAGCGACAGCAATTTTTTTAGAAACCATTGTTATTTTTTCTTGTAAGTATCTATATATTTAATATCTATATATTTAAAGCAAACAATTTTTTGAACCTCAGGTAATTAAAGATAAATACTTATGAGAAAAAATGATAATGATACCTGCGTAAAAAGATTATAATTATTTAATAACATGAAAATAAGTATCAATCTTGGTGTAGACTTCAACGAATAAATCCAAGGATAGATGTCAAATCAACCAATGCGAGCCAACATAGATTAGATGTGTGTGAAATCGTATATATTTATTCTTGAGAAAATTGACAAACATTTTAACCCTTTCGATTGGGTCTTCCCCAGCGAACGAGAATGAATTAAAATGGATTGAAATTTTTTTCTATCCAAATGCATATTTTAAATAGCAAATACTTTTTTTTGAATTTAATTGGATTCAATTACATTTAATTGGATGCAATTGGATTGAAAAACTGCATTTCTTATTCAACATTTTAAATTAAATTCACAATGCACAGAAAAAGTTAATATTATTTTTAAATTGAAAGGCATAGAGATATCTCCATGCAATTCCTATCAATGAATAAAAATGCATTCAGGATTAAAAAGCATTCATTTTAACATTCGTGAATCAATATTTCTGAAAATCTGAATCCATTTCAATTTATTTTAATCCATTCTCGTTTGCTGGGTCCCCAATGTAAAAATAAAATCGATGATGTATAAATTTAATATAAAATTTCGGTCCGTTAGATAGATAAAACTAAGTTGTTTTGTAACAAGACTCATTACAAGCGCCGACAGATTTATGCCCATTTCCACCAATGGAATAAATTAACTTTAATCTTGGTTCAACTCTTTTTCCAATCTTTAGAATTAGAAAAAGATAAAGAGTAAGTTGAATCGAGATTAAAGTTAATCTGCGTTAGCGGAAACGGGCCTTAGAAGCTGCACAATAAAAGGAATAGGGAACAAAGAACAGAGAATAAGAATTTCAATCTATCAGAAATCATGTATTATAGAATATACAATTTCCGATAGGTTGAAATTCGTATTCTTTATTTTCTGTTCTCTGTTCCTTTTATTGTGCGGAGCCCATGATTGTTCGTCTCTGTCTATCTAACAGACCAAAATTTGTGGATATAGCGAAGAATACAACCAAAAAGTCGTGGACATTACCGACCGAATCATGGGCATTGGCTACATAGTTCAATGTTCACATTTTATAGACATAGGGGCGCTTCAAAATAAAGTTAAAGCTTAAACACAATAGATACAGGCAATAGGCACAGACAACAGGGAATAACGAGCCGTCCAATCAGAGCTCTGGTATGTAAGTTCGATATTATCCCAGAGCTCTGATTGGACAGCTTGTTATTCCCTGTTCTCTTAAGCCTTAACAGCTAACTTCGGACATGGCCGCTTCTCTTTGATTACACCGTTACACCTTACACCTATTTTTACCATGGATTAGTGGAGTCTTCCATGGGCTCGGTTCATGTCTTCGTTCTGTATTTGTCGAAGTACTCTAATGTAAATCTGTTTTGTAGGAAGAAAAAGAGCTTTTGGAGCTAATGTCATAAAGAAAAGTGAGGTTCTGTTATTTTAATTGCATCAATACTGCTACATAAAAAAACTAGATTGATAGTTAAATCAGAAAGCATGTCTATGCTTGCGGAGCGCCGGCAAAAGCAAAAGTGGACCCTCAATCCACGGGGGAAGTGGTGGACCGAAGGTGAATATGTGTGTGTATGGTGTGTGTGTGTATGTGTGTATAAACATAAATATATATATATATATATAAATATATATACATATGATAATTATATAATTTAGCTACACAGTAATTCTTTAGTCAATTTTAATGCTCAATATCTCGCTTTGCAGGGCAGTCCCAGACCATTTTTTTCTGCCAGAGTCTTTCATTTTTATGCAAAAACGCGTCGAATAAGTCTAATTTTATTGATTTTTAAAGTGCTATAGCTAAACTGTATAATTATCATATATTTCAAGGCATATAAAAGCTGTGAATATGAAGAATTTATTTCTCTGATGACTTATACATTATAGTCTGAATATTGGATCTATTATACACAAATTTGTGATTTTGATTCATATTTTCTATATTAATATGTCGATAACTTTATTAATAGATTCCAACAAATTTGGCCAGAGAATGTTGGAGAAGATGGGTTGGACAAAAGGAAAAGGACTTGGCATTAATGAACAAGGCATTACAGAATTTTCCAGTACATCGCACAAGAACGATACAACTGGTAATTAAAACATTTATAATTTTCACATAATTATTAAGTGTTACACTGTTAAAAAAAATGTAATGGAAATAAATTTCAAGCAGGTACATTAAAAATATTTAATGCTGCTAATGAAATGGAAGTGAGAGAGAAGTTACAAGCAATTTAAATATAATGTTCATATCTATTAAATTTCGTGCAAATCCACATAGTTTAATAGAAAGTATATTAAATTTCATAAAATTTTATGAAAAGTACACTAAGGATACAATCAATTTGATGCTACAAATGTTTGAAAGTAGTTTTTGATTGATCAATTTGTAAAATTTTTTCTTTTAATTAATCAATCAAACGTTTCGAACCATTTGTAGTGAAACTTTGACTGTAGCCACAATTTCATGTACATATACGCAAATGTACAAATTTCAATTATAGATACAAAATTTAATGTGATGTCATGAAATTGAATTTAATTTGTGTAATTTAAATGTACATTAAATTTCATGACATTTTTAACAGTGAATGTTTAAGCAGAATCATATTTGCTTTCTAAAGGTATAGGATATGATAAAAATTTTGAGGCATGGACTGAACAGCAGGAGAAATTTGGAAGTTTTTTGCAGCAACTTAATGGAAATCAAGATCAAGATGCTGTTGAAGAGTCAGTAGATGCGGATGCTAATTTCAATGAACAATCTATTGAGCTGAAATCTAAACAAAATCATGCTCGTGTACAGTAAGCATTATTTTCTAATTTCTATAAATATAATATATAAATATAAGATGTGTATACACTCAGATTTAGACAAAATTCAAAGTAATTTTTATGATGTTTAAGTATATATATATATATATATATATAGTAAGTATATATTATAGGAATATATTAATATTTTTTAAATAAAAATACTAATAAATGTTTCTTAATATATAATTTAAAAAATATATTAATTTATTTGCAGTTACAAGAAGTTTATGCACGGCAAAGATATAAATAGATATAAATCAAAAGATTTGGCAAATATATTCGGCCAAAAAGAATTAATTGAGAAAACTCAAGTCATGATAGAAAAAAATGATATTCGTGAAAAAGAAACTGATGGCAGAGACAATTGGTATGGAGTCAACACAATTAATGGCGGTAACATGATTGACTACTTTAAACTTAAGTTAAATAGTAATATGACTGATTATTTGAAATATAATGTAAAACCAAAAAATGATACAAACTTATCAAGTATAACTGATAACCGAACAACTGATTCTGAAAGTGAAAATGACCAACACATTGGTTTTGGATTTATACCAAAAACAGAAGATACATCAGTGTCTAGTTATGGAGTGTTAAAAAACTCTGATGATAAGAACAATTATGCTTTTGATAATCCTTGCTTGGGATTGAATAGTTCTGTAGAAACTGTTTGTAGTACTAATGACTCTTCTGCAAAGTCTATAAAGAGAAAAAAGGATTTTGAAGGTGATAATTCGCATATCATTGAAACAGATAAAAATAATGCTAGAAAAAAATTAAAAACTGAAACTATTGATAGTGATTATAAAAATGGTTTTACTAATCCAGCTCTTAATCTAGACATAAAGTCTGAGGAGGATTGCAATGGCAAGGAATTTGAAGTATTCAGAGCACAACTTGGCCTTGAAAATTGTGGTTTAGATCTGACGGACGAAAGAAATAACAAGAAACGCGTAACATTTAACGATCATGTCATGTTGTACAAATATAATGTAAATTCCATTAAGAAGAAAAAGAAAGGAGAAGCCACATTGGATAAATTTGAAGTTGAAATTAAAAAGAATAAAAAGAAACGGAAACATGAGAGCACTATGACTTCTACGATGAACGGAATTGTTAACGAAGCATTAGACGTAGTAATATTAACCGAAGAAATTAATGATAATGAGTTGAATGAACACAAGAATAAAAAAATTAAGAAGAGAAGAATAAGTAAAACGTCTAATCTGGAAACGATACAAGAGTCACCAGAAAAGGAAATTGAGATCATTATAGAATCAGAAAATACTTTAGATTCTAATATTATTGAAAATGGGGAAACGGACAATGTGGAACAAAAATCAAAGAAAAAAAAGAAGAAAGACAAAAAAGAGAAAAGAGCCAAAGTTGAAGATATTACAGTACTTCGTACTATAAACGAAGAACCAGATATTGAAATTATAGAAGCAATTAACAATAAAAAAATCCTAAAAATTAAAGACAGTAAAGAAGAAGAAACAGTACTATCTAAGAAATGTAAAAAGAAAAAGAAAAAAGAAAAGGAAAATTGCAAGAATGAAAAACATATTCAAACTGAAATACATAATGATCAACAAGATATTAAGATATTGGATAAATCAAACTCAAAACAACAAAATGATTATTTAATCAAGAATGAAAATAAGGCTGTAATAATTGAAACATTGCAGTGCACAGTTCCTGTCACTGAAGAAGAAAAATCATTAGAAAAAACTAAACAAAAGAAGAAAAAAAGAAAACACGTCAACAAAGAAGAATGTTTGAGTGAAATTAATGTATGTAATATAGAGAGGGAAATCTCTGATAAAGAAAACGCTGACAAAGAACAAACTTCAAATATCAAAAAATTAGCAAAAAAGGATAAAAAAAGCAAGAAATTAAAAGATAAGAATGTATCGGACGTAGAAGATTCTTCCAATCTTAACGAAGAAGTTGTAGACCTAAATGTTACAAAACAGGACAACATAGAAAATACAGAGTTTACTGATACGCCTTCAAAAAAGGGAAATGTTATTGATATTATCGACAATATAATCAATAGTCCATGGAGTATAAAAGCAAGGATGCCAAAGAAAATGTTAATAACACTTTTCCATAACAATGCAATATTAGAATTTCCAGGTTCTAATATTCATAATATAAAGGGATACGGTATGGATGTTGAAAGCGAGCAATAATACGTGGAATAATTTTGGTAATGAAACATTTTTTATAACAAATGATAAACAGTCTCTGACTTGAGAAGAATTTTATACTTATAATTATGTAATTATACAAAAATATAAAGTAACTAATAGTTCAATAAAATTAAAAATTCAATATACGTTAAAGAATCAAAGGATTATCATGAGCCAACGCTGCATGTTACGTGCAGAAATAATATACAGTCAGTTTATTCCACATTTAACATTTAACATTAGTTCATGGTAGCTTTTTGATATTCTTTGACGTATAACAATATGTACATGTTATAATTACAAACAATTTTATAATTATCATATATGTATTTATGTACAGAGTGTTTTATTTCAAATGTAATGGGTCAAATATCTCAGAAAATATTTTAGATGAAAGTGGAATTTCGAGGGAGACGTGTTTTGATCGCGTTGTTTTTTCTCTGGTGTAGTTCCGAATGACCCCTGCTCGCGATTGATTTGAAATTTTACATATAAGTTTTTGATGTAAAAAATAAAAAACTTATAGTCTTAATTTCGAGAAATGAAAAACTCTCTTCTCCTGTTTAGAAGTGCACGACTTCCACGCGAAACAACTCATCTTCCTCCTGCTTAGAAGCGACTCCCATCCTACCTCTTCCCTGTCAAAAGGCGCACGACTTTCCACACAAAGTTGATCTACCTGAACGAAAAGGTAAAATAAAAAAATTTTTTTTTCGTTTCTCGAAGTTGAGACTGTTTTTTTATTTCTCATATTAAATAGAATTTGTGTGCAAAATTTCAAGTTAATCGCGAGGATCATATCTATTCGGAACTATATCCTTTTTTTCTAGGAGGAAGCCTTATAAAAATTTTATGAAAGTCTTTATTTTTAAAATTATATGATTTTTTAATATAATATGATACCTCTTATTATTCTATAAAAGTATTAAGTTAGAGATATAAAAAATTTACGAGATTATGTATATTTTAGTTTGACACATATTGAGATGAAATATGAAATATCTCATAAAGGATTAATTTTTTGATAAACTTTCTTAATATTTTTGTGAACAGAATAATGAGATAAATTAATTGATAAAAAAAATACATAGTTATTTAAAAAAAATATATATATATGCAAAATGTTTAATTTAAAAAAAAATGACATATATACATATAATGATATGTTTGACATTAAATGCGTGTATGTATATAAATATACATATATATATGTATAATATATATTTAAAAAAATTACACATTGTGTGTAATATTAATATTGATTGATTTTAAATAATAGAAAATTATTTAATAAATTGAAAAAATTTTTGAAAAAAGTGTTTGATATAATTTATTTTATAAGGTGAAATTAAATTTATTTATTTTCTGTATTTATTTAATTGATAATGTTTGATTTCAATAAAGTGTTTAGACAAAAAAATCTTATATCGGAATAGCTTGAAATATACTTTATATTTCTTGTTCAAATTTTTAAAAATATATAATACACAAAATTTATATTTTCTGAATTTTTTAAATAGTTCTTATAATTATATCAAATGTATATATATAATGTATGATTGATATCTTTTTTTATTATTTACATATATATAATTTTTTATGCTAAATTATCATGTATTTTATTGACATCTTCTAAGTTCAAAACTCTTTCGCGGATATGAGAAACAGCTTCCAAATCTGATTCATTTAATTCTATTACAGTTTGTGGTACATAATCTTCTTCTGCTAAAAGTACACAATATTCACGATCCTTTAAAAGACATTTTATTTTGTTTAAGAGCTTCGGCTCGCATTTAAACTGTAACAAAGAAAATTAATAAACAAATTGCAATTTTGAGAATAAACATATAAATTATAATATTTTTCCATATGCATATACAAATATGTATGTTCTTCGCCACATATTTATAGTAAAAGATTTTATTTATAATTCTTTAGAAAGTAAGTGTTTATTGGATACCTGGAAATATTCCATATCATTTTCCATGAATTCCTCTACATCTTCCGCACCAATGTTAATAGCATCCTCCATAGCTTGTTCCAAATTACCTTTCTTTTTAACTATAATATTGCCTGTATGAGTAAACATGTTTTTGGCAGAAGTATTTGTAGTTTTTCCTCTATAAAATTAAAAAATAAATATTAGATGAGAGACATACATTTTGAAATATTTAATTCATGGCTCTTATAATTGTATATAAAAGAATTATATGTTGAATACAGATTATTATACTAAATGAGTCAGTTAAAATGTTATTAATTTATATCAGAAACAATGCATTTTAGAGAGAAATGTTTCATACAAAAGGTGTATAAGAGTGTAAGATAACGTGTAACTAATTTGATCTTGGGAAGTTGTTTGAAAATCAATTTCTTAAATGGAACTTCATATATTTCATTGCATATTCTTATAGCTTACTTCGAGAGCTTCCCAAAATATTATAATAAAATATTTTTTTATTAAATACTTTTAAAGTTATAAGGCATGAAAGTTACAGTGCAGCTGAAATTAGCATTCCATCTAAGATGTCCGACCGACGGCTAAAATCTCTTGAATGTTGTTCAAGATCATGATCTAAATAATATTTATCAAGACCATTGGAGGTTCTTTTTATTTTCATTTTTACAAAAACTAAATAATAAAAATGAAAATAAGAAGTACAATCTCGCTTTGACAAATATTATTTAAGTTCTGAACAATTCAAAAAGTTTTACCCATTGATTGGACATCTGAGGTAATGCCACCAACGAGATATAATATTAGGTGTTGGAATTAATTCGTAGCGTTTTTAATGAAAGAATGTTATTTATTTCACATGAGCATTAAAAAATACATTAATGAAAGTACTTCCCATCACTTGTAAAACGCTACGAATTAATTCCAACACCTAATATTATTAAAGACCCTCGACCCTGGGCAAATTTTCGTGACTATCAATGGGGCCCAGGGATAATTGAAGAACGATGACGTTACTGACAATTAATAAAAATTTATGATTATTAACATACATATTTCGATGACGTTATTAAATTCGTGATTTTTTTTATTATATAAATGTTGTATAAATAAGTATACATACTTTTGATGATATAATGTCTTATATATTGCCGAAAAATTACAATTTTTCCTCTGCAATTATCATCTCTATTGATAATCAAACTCGGATATCATTAAAATCACAATTTTAAATAAAAATCGAGTATTATTAAGTTTTAAACATATGTACATGTCTACAAAATTAATAAATTATGAAATTAATACTGTATTATTAATTTATTACTTTTAATCACTTAAATGTTAACACGCGAATTTTCAGCGCCGAGGGTCTTTAATAGTATGTCGTCGGTGATAATACTAATACCGGCGGCACTGTAACTTTCAAGCCTTACAAGCCTCCAAAAATATTCAACGAAAAAAGATTCTATAGTGTTTTAGGAAGCTCTTGAGATAAGCTATTAGAATATGCAATGAAATATATGGGATTCCATTTAAGAAGTTGATAATTCGCTTTTTGCAACCTTCAAACAACTTTGCAAGATCAAACCAATGGCACCATCTTATGTCCCTCTCCAAATCATACAGCTTTTGTATGAAACATTTTTCTCTAAAATGCTTTGTTTCCGACATAAATTTGTAACATTTTAATTGACTTATCTTGTAAAGTAAAATTTGTTTTCAAATATCCTAAGATATTAGAAACCTCTTCTTTTCAGTTAAACTTCTTGCACAGTCCACTTTTCTTTTTTTCTTATATTGAAGCAAAAACAAAAGAAGGATGGTGCAAGGAATTTAGTTAAGAAAACAAACTTAATATTTTGTATAACATATTTCGAATACTTATAGGTATTTATACATTAGAAATATACATATTGTTCATACTTGGTTTTTTTAAGTTTTGAATTAAGCTCAATTAGGAAAAACTTGGGGTTATCCGTTATATAACATACGAGCATGATATAACCATTTGGTCCACGAACTTCTATCACACCTGTTTGAGTCTTGTTTTTCCGTGCCTCTATTCTGTCGAGGAAAGATTTTATCGATGCCACAGGCATATTTGCCTTTCTGGCTCGTTCAATGACTTGTGATAATTTTAAATTATTATTTGGGTTTGTAGTGCCACCCTCTAAAAAAGATTGTTATTTTTTCACAAATTACATAAGCAAAACAAAATTTAATATTTGATTCAGAGATTCTATGTATGCAGAGTATTATGTATTTTGATGCTCTGAAACTGAATTCGATACCTAAATTACAATTTTTTTTATCATTAGAAAATAGCTTGATTTTTCTGTATTTTAACAGTCAATTATAATCTAGTTTTCAATATACCTAGTAGATAAATGAGAGAAGATAAGTTCAATGATAATAAACAAGCTTATAAAGTTAATATGCAAGTTGACAGATTAAATATGCTGAAAAATCAAACTATATTCATCGATAGAAAAAAATTGTAACATGATGAAGCGATCTTCCACATTAGATTCAGTTTTACAGTGTCAAAATACATAAAAATACATAAAATAATTAAATCTCCAGATTTAAAAAATTTGTTGTGTTAACCTATATTATTATTCAATAAAATTAAATGCACTTTATAGCAAAACACAAACAAAGTATAAGTAAGTACGTTACAAAAATATATTCAAATGCTATTAATCACGCAAGTAAAATCTGTTTGGTACGTTTCGTACACATACATGGGATTTTATTTTAATAAATGATATAACTCATAATAAACATTACATTACCGTGTATTGCAATCGTCATTTGTATTTTCAGATGATGGAACAGTACCATCCGTTTGTTATCATTTTCTTCTTTTATGTGCTTTATATTTTGCCATTTGCTATGACCGGCAAATCTTTTATTGTTTTTAAATGAAAGATAAATATGTCTATTAAGCAGTAATCTATTCAACACTTGTGTCATTTTTGGAAAAGGTTATGGTGCATCACGTCTGATCACGTAGCAGACCACAAGGTTTTAAAGTCCAATGTCCACGATGCTAAAAATCGATCCTAGACGCACTGAACTATATACACAATGATGGTGCGGCTACAATAGAAGGAATAAGGAATTAGAAATAAGGAATAAGGATTCCGATGTATCAGAAATCGTATATTTCAGTGTATCCGATATCTGATAAATTGAAATCATTATTCTTTCTATTGTGACTGTACCTTGAAATGAGCATCTCCGCTGTGAAGCATAGAAAAAAATCGTGGCACCAATTGATCAGCGCCATTTTAATTTGGCGCGCTTTTATCTCTGAAATTCTATAGTATGCGTGACGTAAATTATAGCACGTTAGCGCGTTAATATCGTTGTGTGCATTCTGAATATGGGTCATAGTTCAGTGCTTAGACATCGGATAAAGAAAGAATTGAGAGTCCCTCTAATAAGAATCAAGTCATAAGGGGTACCGATCTCTGATTGGTCAGATTTTGAGTTCCTTTAAATGCCGCCATTTGCAGATACTTTCGATATGGTAATGAATCTGTGAATTGGTATGAACAACTGTTTCAGAAAGCGCAAACGCGAAATCGGACTATTATGCCCATTTCCACCAACGTAGATTAACTTTAATCTCGGTTCAACTTACTCTTTGTCTTTTTCTAATCTTTAGAATTAAAAAAAGACGAAGGGTAAGTTGAATCGAGATTAAAGTTAATATTGATGGAAACGGGCTTAACTGTCAACCATGGTGGAATTATCCTAATTCGGCCACCCGGCAATGGCGTCTTTTCCAGTCTTATACAATATCTTAACTCTTACAAGAGGAACTCTAGAATTGATTAATCACATTGATCATATGACCAAATTGTCCAAATGTAATTTGTTAATACTTTTTCTGTTCAAGATCTCGGACCGATTTCTAGCATCGTGGACATCGGGCTTAAGGTCAATATTACATGCGCCCATTTTTTTTCGTACGACAAATTTTTCAAGTCTGTTGATTGACTATAGAACAAAGAGATCCGAAATCCTCTTTGTCTCGCAGCTATTATATAATTACCACGCTTGAAAAAATTCGTCATAATACGACATAAAATGATGGACGTAAGTAATATTGGTTTCTGTTCGCTTTTTAATTTTTACCAAATTATTATTGATGTTTTCGGTCCGACCAGGACCGTGTTCGTATATTATGCCTACTTCAGACTGGACGCAGCAAGCATCAAGTGCTGCAGAAACCAATGAACAATATTTTTTATGTTACTGTAAATATCGCTTCGCTGATTGGTTACTGCTCCGCTGCTTGACGTTTGCTACGTCCAGTCTGAACTAGACAGTTAAAAGTGCCTTATTTCCACCTGCTGATGTTCGACGCTCATTTTTAACATCAAAACAAGTCTCGTGATCAAAATTAACGCTTGATATTCGTCAATTTTTATCGTGTGACTTGCTTTGATGCTAAAAATCAGCGTCGAACGTCAGCATGAAAAGACACCTTAATTCTTGCAGTGAGTGTCGCGATACGGCGGCCATGTTGATTTCGCGCCATTTGAAGCTTGAAGTGAGATCGCTTCGTGTCTCTTTCGTGTTTTTCGTTGGAAAAAAGTGAATCGCGTAGAAAAAAATGAGTGTTCGTACAATAAAAGTTAATATAATGAGTTCGCGACTTTTGATTGATTGCCTAAATCCGCCATACATAACAGGTTAGTCAAGACAAATGAAAATTTTAGTTCCCCTCCCCCCCTCCCCCTCATAATTAAACGTTACATTCGCGTCACAAATAGTCAGTCGAAAAAAAATATGTCACTGTAGATCATAATCGCAGTCCGATTTACGCTCACAACGTTTAAAAATCTTTTCATTCTTGTTATTTATCAAATGTTAAACGAAGACAAACGATGCTCATGAGCGTTATCAGCATGAATTGGATCACGGCTCTAATTTGAGCTCCGGAGCCAAAGCCATCGACGTGAAAAAATTCAATGTCAGTAAGATTTTAGAATTATGAAGTGTTGATAAACGTCATTAGGCTGCGTTCCACTTAACGCTCGAAACGTTCGCGAGTATCATTTGTCTTTGTTTAACATTCGATATACAAGGATGAAATGATTCACGAGCGATGTGAGTGTTTGCCTTAGTATTTTTTACTGGAAGAAGTGAAAAACGCTATTAGATGCGTATCAATAGTCTCCGGAATCTTACATTGAATCTTTTTGCGTTAATGACTTTGCGTTAAATTGATTCCGGAGCTCAAATTGGACAGGCCTACTGTAAGTTGTCTTAACAAAATAATACATGTTATTGTAAAAATCATGGTGTAAAAAGCATATAAAAGCTTCTATGTAAAAGCTTTTTATGTCATGATAACGACACACCATCATGACATTACTGTGACATCACACTTATGATGAAGTGGACATTCTCACGTCACCATGACGTACCATAATTATTGTGATGACGTAACTGTGACGTTTAAGCACTATGGAGATAATATTTAAAAGTAAAAAAATAATACAAGTGTTATACATAATTATTAATACTGTAAACAAAGACAATGCTATTTTCTTCTTCTGATGCAATTGATATCAATAAATATTTAATTTGTATTTCGTATATCTTCGACAACGTCATACATGCATAGACAATTTATTACATTTATACCCTTACAATACAAGATACAATTTGGTAACTCATCTGTCCAAATATGGAGATCATTAGAATCCGTCGGTTTTTTTCACCTATTCAGATACCTACTCGAGTATCACTCATGATCCAGGTATCACTCCATCCTTGTTGTTTATAGTATATTAAACAAGGATGACATGATACCTGGGGAACATCCGGATAGAAATCTGAACACGCCTTAGAATGATTAAAAAAAAATCTCTAAAAATTCACTAACATTCCAGGCAGCAAGGTGTCGTCCATTTGGCATCATTAATTAGTTATTCTTATGACGAATCTCTACGGTTCCTGAGACGAAGTGAAAATTACAAAAATGAACAAATTTGCTAGATATTGAAGTTATAAATATTCTAGTAAATTCAATTACTTTTGTAATTTCCACTTCATTTTAAGAACCACAATAAGCTCCTTGACGTCTAAATCTCGTAAAAATGACGTGAATTCTTATATTTCTTCAATCACATAATGTTATAAATTGGTATAAAAAATACATCATTATTTTCATGTTATTAACGGAATAAATTGTATGATGTTATTAATTGATCACTAATGTTACTAGTACGTTGACAATTGACCATTTATTCGACATTAAGTATGACATTGTAAAAACGTCATTAATTAGTTAAAAAGATGACGTCATTATTATATCTTAAATAGGTCACATGACGTCAATAATTTAAAATGATTAACTGTTGACGTCAAAATAACGACAGCTTGCTATCTGGGATACTTTCAACTTTCTAAAATAAATATTGAAACTTCATTTTAAAAAATAATAAAATGTAGTATAATTTATAATTACCGAAAGACTCAAAGAAACTTGCACGAATCGCTCGATTATTATAGTAGCCTGATCTTGTACGGTAAGAGTTTAAGACTATAAATATAGTTTTCAGTTAAATCATTCATTATAATATACTTTTCAGTTACCTCATGACTACAAACTTCCCCATTACATGTTACTTTTCGTTTCTAACAATATATAGTTTATATGTACGCATTATAGATTTTTGATGGCAGTAAATTTTGGAACACAACCATAATTTATTAATATTTTGATCCTAGACAACATAAAATCTAAAATAATAAAAAACAAACTACATCTGAGCTAATGAAAGTCAGCGCGAACAGAGGTGCGCAATAAAATATTTATAAATAAATTTGTTAATCCATATAAAGTGTTAATATCTTCTTTATTTGAAATCTTGAAAAATCTTGAACGTTTCGATTCTCTTTGGAATTTTCATCAGCAATTTTCTTAATCCATACTAGATTTCGCGAAGGTAGAATCACTCGCAGATTGCCAAAACTGCAGTATAATTTGTTTAAATTTATATATTTGAGATATTTAAATTCAACCAATAAAGTAACGAATAACTCATTCAACATGATCGCCAAATCTCATCATAAAACTTTGGATGATATATTAATATTCACAACTAATCACATTTTATGATACATTTTATGTAGATTTGTTTGTCACTCTGTCCAAGTCATCCGAAGTGACAAATATGTTCAACGAAACGTTTAAATTGACAAAAGTCAGGTCGACGGAAAACAATAAGTAATAATAAATATAAAATATAAAGACAGTACATTCGTATTGATTTTAACATATATAACGTATATAACATATTTAACATATATAATGTCATGTCATAGTTGTAATAAATATAAGAACAGAAAATTATTATAATACAATAGTTTAAAATATAATTTAATATAAGAGTTAAAGCGTCAAAAAGAAAATGTAGAATAACAAATAAAAATTTAACGCGTCGCATTAACATATGCATATAACGTTAACATTATGCATAAAATTATGTAATGATTTATATCATCCATTATAAAAGTTACAAATATAATTTAATATAAGAATTAATTAACCAAAGAATAGTTACAAATATAAATAAATAAATTGGTGAGTCAAAAAAAAATCTAAACAAATCAAAATTTTTAACGTCGCATTAATATTGTGCATAAAATTATGAAGTAAATTTATTATCCCTCAGTCTTGAAATATAAATTATGTCAAATTATTTAACATGGATGCATAAGCACAATGTAGTCTATCTGTGTCAGACCGTAAGTTAAGTCTATTTTTTTGCATATGTATATATACTTTCTCTAGATAAAATCTAAAATCAGGACATCAGGATAAGACGAATGTTTTTAGGATAATTTTTTTAAATCTATCTGAAGATATCTTTTAAATGTCTTTAAGGCAAGACTCAAAACTCTCTCTGTCTCGTTTTAAAGCGAAAGAGAGAGACAAAGACAGAGAGAAAGTTTTAAGACTTGCTTAAAGTTAAAGTAACGTTGATGCAACCCGGCCGGAAATATCTGATGTCTTGACTTTTGAACTTTATATTGTTCCATATGGCCCAACAAAATTACTTCCAAATTTGTATTTAGCTAAATTTTTAGCTACTTTAGCAAAATTGTTTTTGCGTATAATAATTATAATAACACAGTACTTTATTAAAGTATTATTTTTTGTCAAATGATAAAATTTTTTGATCAAGAATAAATATTATTCTATATTTTTTCAGATAAATTTTGTCGAAAATCATATTGAATTTGTATCCTTCTTTGCGGTTGCTGTTATGACAAGCATAAATAAATATAATATAAAGAAATCGTATGTCAAGGTTTATTAGAAGATTTACTTCGAGATAATTACTGAACTTAATTAACTGCAGCGCTCTTTTCTTAGACTTTCAGAAAAAAAGAGAAATCAATTTTGTTCCCGCATCAAAGAATTTACCTCGTGAATTTGACACAGCCGTGACAAACAGAAATAAGATTGTATGGAGTAAAAGTTTATTTACACACCTTTTTCCCTCAGGTTAATCACTGGCGGTGTGGTACGGGAATCAAAGGGAACAGTGCGGCGAACCCCATCCACACAGTTTCAAAGGAACCAGCGACTACAAAATTAACACGATTAGGCTGGCGGTGGACTCGCTCGGGGGTAAGTAAAAAGAATGGCATCGAACGATCGCGAGTCGACTAAATTTAGAAAGTCGAGGGTGAAGGCGCTTAACAAACCGGTAGGGTCGATATTTAGTCCGCGCAGTCTTCATCTTAGAGATTATAATGGGCTTTAAAAAATTGTCGGTTTTTAAGCACACTGCGATCACAAATAGCACAGAGAGTTTGAAAAGAATTCAAAAAGAATTCCATCATATATCATTAATTCTAAGTTTGCTTTTAGATGCAAAAAAGAATTCTTTTTCTGAAAAGTTCTGAAAAGAATTCTTTTTGCATCTGAAAATGAATTCAAAATTGACGACATATGACTGAATTATTTTTGAACGTCCTGTGCTATCTGGTACCAGGATTATTAAAGATGTAATGTCTTTAAGACATCTTTCTCTTTGATATTCATCCGTAAATTATTGATATTTTTCCCTTTGATATTTATCCATAAATTATCAAAATTTGTAGTCAGTTATTCATTAATTGTAATGATTCTTTGCAATATATTTATTTAATGAGTATACACGACAATATGAAAGCACGTATGTACTATTTTAAATATACGTATTTCATTGTCATTATTTATGTAATTTCTAGGGATGCACCGAACATCCGGAATCCGGCACTTTTTTACTACGACAGCCGGATATCAACAAAATTACAATTTTTTTCCCTATAGGTTTTTTTTTATAAGACATTTTCTCGGAATCCGGTCGGATATCCGAAAAATGTCGGATATCCAACTCAAAGAAATTGCCTTCTCGGATATCCGATGTTACATTCTGCCCGGATATCCGGTATCCGGTAATGTTATGAACCGGTGCATCCCTAGTAATTTCCTTTGGCACGTATTATCAATAGTCAAATAATTTAATACGATCTATTTAAGAGCTATTGCGTTCTCGGGTTAACCTGTAACGTAATGGGTGGATAAGATTTTGATTTATTACAAGTTCCCTGAAGTTTAATTCGCCAGAATCGCTTGATTTTGAAGCTACATAGCTTTGTAATTAGTCGTTGATGGATCCTAATTTCAGAGGAATTATCCTTTATCCATTAATATTATCCTTCATCATTTTTATATGTATTATATTTCTTATTTAACTCTCTTGAAGACATTTTCTGTACAGAAATTATGCATAATTAAATTTCGCGTAATATATTATCAGGCTGTTCTTCGCCCTGATGAAGTGAATGTTCACGAAACATTGGCATTCTAAAAGTGAATTTGAACGCGGAGATAATCCACGAAACGTGTATATAATATCTATATTTCTTATTTGATGTTATATTATTATGCATACATATTAATACAGTATATTTGAATTAATGATATCGTATAGCATTTCATTAGTAAATTACACGAGAACCTTGTGTACTGTTTCGTCATCGTATTAGTAAAGTTAATTAATAGTCAAGAGTGTATGTATGTATGTCCGATATCAATCATTCTCCATCTCATCAGATCGTTAGTCATTCGAGATGGTCACAAGTGCTCGACTCTGGTTACAAGTAATGGAATAATAGCGACTAAATGTAGATCGTCATTGTTTCTACAGATGACCACAATTTTTAGTTAAAATAAAAAAGATATTCTGATATATTGATCTTTTAGCTTCTAAATTTAATTGACATGCAATGTAAAAGAATATTTGTCATTGAGATTTAATATAAAAAATGCATGATAAAAAATACTATAAAAAATTATTTTGGATGAAAGAGAGATAAATATAAGGTCAAGAAAATATTATTGAAAAAATTACTAGTTAATATGTTTTTTTCCTGAATATTGACCCTTTTTGTAAAAAAAAAAACGTAAATAAAAAACTAATATGAAATATACGGAAATATACATATAGAAAATATATATAAAAATTAAAAATTTGTAATAGATACATTTTTTCATTACGAAATGTTGCTTTATGTATGTCTATAAGTTTAAATGTATTATTTTTATTTATAGAGCTATCAAAAGATATCATTGAGAGGGAGGATATTTAATATAGATTCTTTATATATTTTCTAAAGGAAAGAAAAATTTGGTATAGTCTGATACTTTAACATTTTTAAATTAAAATCTATATGCAATTAATACTACTTTTTTTATTAAATACTTGGATATATTTATAGGGAACATAATTTGAAGGAACATAATTAATAAAACTTATAAATATCAGCGTAAAAAATCTTTCTTATCTAAAAAACTGAATTATTTTGATAAAAAAGCGACGCGTGTGAATAGTACACTTAAATTCGCGCAAATCGACAGGTCGTTCTATCAGAATAAAAAGCTTCGGGCTTAATGACCGTCGCACGAGTCCCTTCGTCTTCTCGCTCTGATTTTTGCCGAGCCCGTCCGTTTTCTTTCAGGTGTACACGTCGTGTTCAATTTTATGAAGGAGGACGCGTAGGGGTGCCGACGGGGATGGCGACGTTTAATAAAGGGCGTGGGCATGTGTATATATGTGTGTTAGGGGTGCTAGTTAGCACGGCGCTTGGCGCCGTCAACGACGTCGCCGTCTGGACGCGTATAGTCTCTCCTCGACGTTCTACCGACGACCTCGTCTTTTAAAGCACACACTGACGCACAAACGATGCTTCTTTAAACAGCGAGCCAATGATACGAAATAAAGTAACTTGGCGTTCAGTTGATGCGTACACCGACACACCGTGTGCATTCTCGAATACAACTAAATAATGAACTTAATAAATGAATAAGCACAGACCATCAAGATGCATAGGATTTTATTCGTTCCATTGCGTAACATAATAGGATCCCTACGTGTTCAAGCATGAAAGATTATAAAGTTTCTTTTTTTTTTGTTTGTTTATTTCTCGAGTTTGCACTAGTAAATGTGAGAAAAGGCAAAAATGACAGAGAAATAAGTAAATAAGTATGAATTACAAAGAATAATTTATATGTAATACGTAAAATGTGCTCGAATTTGTATTTCTAATAGCTACAATTTCACAAAATATACCTGTTCTTACATTTTTTTTTAAATATTGCAAGTTTATGTAAAATTGCAAGATTTTTAAGATTTTATGTTTATGCGATCGACTTATTTTCATTCGTCAATCGCGTGAATTCTTCTCTGCTGACGGACATTTTACTGTCAATTTTTGAGGATACTTTGACCTACCGTATGAGTTATTCAATTTTCAATCCGATGTAGAAATATCCAATATCGATTGAATCTTGTCTCGTCGTGCTTGCGGACGTTTGCTCGATCACACGGTGTATCTGTACTTTCAATTGAATAGGTTACTATGCACACTACTCCAGTCTTTATTAGCCGGCCGTGGTAAAGGGAGAAGGTCGGTCGGTTTGCACGTAATCCAAGTTAACATTCGGGGGATTAGAACTTCCTCCCACCCGTCCTCATTCGTATATTCTGCCCCGCTTTACCCAGCCCTTCGCCGCAGTTCGCCGTATTTAGTCAGCAGTAAAAGCTTTAATGAAAAGGATCTTGGTTTCACGAGGCACTAAAATCGGTTATATTGGTAGCGAGGAGAGAGGTTCGACGAACGAACGCCCTTTATCGAACGGTCACATAAATGCACCCCCGTCATCTCTCTCTTCTTTCTCTTTCCTTCTCTTTTTCTTTATCTCTTTTCCTGTATCTCGAAACCGATACAAAACTTTGGATTAAAAACATGTTCGGGGAAGCAGCGTAATATAATGGTGGAAGAAAGTCCGATTGATGAAGTCTTCGACTATGTAGGTAATACGTACGAATAAACAGCGTAATATTCGTTGGTTCATCGTTCTCTTCTTTAGTCTGAAGGTTTATTATACATAGACATATACAACACGAAATGTTTTAGTCTGCAAAAATGTCGCGACGAGGCATTTTGCCAAAATTGCGACCTGCAGACCAGCATCTCAAATAATTGATGTACATGTAATTATAACTATATATACGTGAAACTTGCATAAATTGATGTATACGTCAGCAATGGCACATTATCGATACCACGCAAGCATCGGACACTCATTATCGTAAACGTCGACGCGGCGACAGACAATGTTGTCTGTCGATTGTAGGTCTTTCCTGATACTTTATCCTCCATAATGTGCTTGCGAGTTTAACGGCGTGTTCCCATCATTTATTAAATTAACGATCAGTCATGAAGCTCACCTTTATTGGATGCTTTTGGGTGAGCATATAGGAAATAGCGGTGGCTCTAAAGCTACAAGCTATACGTTAAACGGAACAATACTAAAAGTTTATTAATATTATTGTCTACACAATTAATTAATTAATACATTAATAATGATGTTACATTTTCTAAATAAATGTGGTACACAACAAAAAGGAAGTAATACTATACATTATAAATTCTTATGAATTATTAGAAAAAGTTACGTGCGATTTTTCATCTGAGCGTCTTGTTTCTATGAAATTAGTGCTCCGTTTTCCAAGTTTTAATATAACTGATAAAATTATAACTTTTTCTTAGAATATTATAAAATTTCTGATATATTTCTTGTACTAAAGTTTCTAGCTGATACATTTCTTGTGCTACAGAAAAAGAGTTCTAATGATTAAATGTATAAAAAATAGAAGTATTAAAAATGATAGCTTAATTTAATGATAGCTTGTTTTAATTATGAAAATTGATAATAAAACTTTTTATTTTAATCAAAACCGATTTGAATTATAATTTTTCAACAGAATTCTTTGAATAATATTCAAAATTAAAAAAAAAATGCTAAGTGTCCAAATTTAAATTCATGAAACTACGAAAATTGTCACATAAGAATTGAAAAAATTAAAGAAGTTTGTTAATTCTTATTTTTATTGTTTTGAGTCAAGTTAATTGCCACGTTTTTTTTAAAACGTAACTTTAGAATGCTTTGAAAAAGAGAATAAATATTCAATATATTATAATTTTATAAATAAGGTAATTAGACTATATATGATCCAACATGATCTATATGCTGTTTGTGAGTAATTGTACGATGAATTTAACAGATAGCACTAGTAAATCATGCAGGCTATCCATCTGACTCGAGTGCATCAGTTTATTGCTCAGTTTGTTCATTCTGTAATTGCAAAGCAAAATTTAGAACGTTGTGGTTGTGATGCAGTATTAGGTAAGAAATTACTTTTTATAATTATCAAGAGATAATATTACTAACTCTCACAGTTCATATTATTGTAGTTCTATATTTATACTTTACAACTTTGCTCTATATTTATACAAGTAGCGCTTATAAAGCGTTAACAAAACGCTAAAAAAGCGCATATAATTGCAAATTAGCTATGCTATTTAGGTTTACCATTTTGTATGTAGTTTACATTTTAGTCATGACATTTTGTTTATAACTAAGGAAAGAAAATTCTTTGTAAGGTAGAGAGAAATAATAGTTAACCTAATACTGAGTATACACCCATCGACTGTAACGTTTTTTTAATACTTCTGTACTTTCATGGATTTTAATTCATCACTAAACATTTTGGAAATAAGTAAATAAATAGAAAAGTAATTAAATTAATAAGTAAAAAAGTCAATTTGGAAAATAATTTTTTCTGAATTTTTATATGGCAGTAAACGTATCAATATATTTTAATAAACTTATAATTTTATAAAAGTAACATTAAATCACTTTTTTTTTCATTTCTTTTATATTTTTTTTACGAAAAAGAGACAAACGTATATTTACAATTAAATCCAATATGATCTAAATGCTCCTTTCACTTAAAGTCCTTATTGCATCTATATATTTGAAAATGTTTTATTTTTAATATTCAAAAATGTTTCCTGAGCGTTTCTGAGTTTAACCATCACTTTTCAATTTTGAATTGAGCAAAAAATTAAAAAAAATCACAAAATTTGTGTAACCTATACAGAGTCTGGTTATTTTATATATATTTATAAATATATTTATTTGAAATACGTTTTCTAAAAGACACACAGCAATTAGTTTCACAGAGATAAATGGATTTTTATAAATCCACAGAGAAAGTGATAACAAAAAAAGAAAAATGGATTCTGCATATGTTCCGTTTATTCAAAGGGATACATGTTATTAAAGATCTCATGGCAACAATTCTAAAAGTAATATGTGTCATAGTGTCAAAAAATATCGTAAAATAGAGTTCTCGCGTTGAAATTAATTGATTTCTGCTTAATTGAAGAAAATTATCAGAATTACATGTAAAAGGTCAATACGCGAGTATTGAGATATGATTTACCATAGTAATCAGTTGAATTATAGGATGGCATTTCATCAGATTATCGGATAATATTAAGGTCATTCGAATAATAAAATAGATTATTGGATTTTTCTCCAAGTTATATTCTTAACTCATAAATAGATTTTCATAATACGCGTTTTATAAACGTTACTCGAAAAATGAGATGCTACACGGAAAGAATAAGTTTACTGAAATATCTAAAAATTTAGATAGACGTAAATCTGCAAATAATCTTGTTAAATCATCAAAATAATTATGTAAATAATTCAAGCATGCTGCAAAAAAGGTTTGATATTCTAGTAACCAATTTGAGTCATACATAATATTATTTTGACAGTCCAAAATTATTTTCTGTCTAGCTAAATTTTTAGATATTTCAGCATTTCATTATTTCTGTCTCTAATTATATTTATACACGATAGAAAGATCACTTTGGTATTATTCTTCGAGTTTCCTTTATATGATTGATACGGTTGATACGGTTGTTCAGTCACTTGACAGAACATTAATATCGCCGAGAATATATCTCCTCTTTTTGTAACTCGCGATTTTCGGGTCTCATCGAAAACTATAGTAAATTCATTTCACATATGAAACGCGAGAATGGGATCTGGTAAGCGAGAGAATATTTCAATTGCCAGCATTGCTATCGCGCGACGCTATGTATGTATAAGAAACATGACTAGCCAAAGGCAGACAGCTAGCGCTGGTAAGAAAGAGGGAAATCTTCCTAGCAGAGGAGAGTATTTCATCGTATTCCTTCGTGGGTTTTTTGCGGTGGATTCTTGCCAAGTCCTGGGCGGGTATTACCTCCTTTGAATCTACCTCGAACAAGGCTTGATCTTTAAGGCGCTCGAGGGTTAGGTTAGTAATTTGCGGATTATACGAGCAAGACGCTCGAAGAGGGATAGCAAGTAAGGAAGAAGCTGGGGTAATAGAAAGGAAAAGAAATAGCGTTGCTGGTGAACTCGGCCGAACGATAGTATGCACCCTCGTCTGTAATTTTCTGACCTTTTCTCTCCACGTTCTCTCTCCCAATTTCTCTTTCTCTGTCTTTGCCACTCTTTGCCGTCACTCACCCTGTTTTCACCCTGTTTCTCAGTCATCGTCTCGCGCGATTCAGCAACTGTAGAGCAGTCGCGAAAAACTTTTCATTTCAATAACTATAGCAATGTGCTATTGGCTCATGGAGCCAAAGATGGAAAGATACTTGTCCTTTGATGGTAGCAATTTATGCTACATTCTATACTTAATCTTTGATGATCTTTAGATACTCTATAGGTCCATCACTAGAGCCGTTGATAATGCCGGGATCAAGATTATAGAGAACTTACAAAGCTTCGTTTTCTGAATGTGCTGTAATTAATCGGCTTCCTCCTCCTATTTCAAACAAGTTTCAACGAATGCGTACTTGCAACAAACTCGCAGTGCATTTCTCCGATAAAAAAATTACTATATTATTTAGCAAAAATTGTTTCATATAAAAGCATGTGTAAATATTATATTGTATATATAAACTATACAGGGTGTTAGGAAAATAATGATAAATATTTCGCATAAGGACAGAATGGACTAAACTGAAAAGTAAAGTCCTCCACCATTTTACAATTTTCGTAATAGTTAACAAGATATTAATTACTAAAAATTGCCGAAAATTGGTCTTCAATAATTTTTTATTAAATAGTATTAATTTTACAGAAAAACTGTAAGAAACAAAAATTATTTATTTTCTTCTCATAAAACTTTAAGAATTTTTTTTAGAATTTTTTCAGAATTTTTTAATACCGTATTTTCTCTATTATTAAAAATGAGAAAATGCAGCACTAAAAAGTGATTTAAAATTCTGAAAAAATTTGTAGAGTTTTATAAGAAGAAAATAAACAATTTTCTTCTCTTTCAGTTTTTCTGTAAAGTTGATAGTATTTGAGTAAAAAATTATTGAAGATCAATTTTCAGCAATTTTTAGCAATTAATATCTTGTTAATTGTTGCGAAAATTGCAAACAGGACTTTTCTTCTCAGTTTAGTCCATTCTGCTTCTATATGAAAGATTTATCATTATTTTCCAAACACTCTGTATATATAATATAATTATATATGAAATATGTCTATATATGTTATATATTCTTTTTTTGTAAAATTACTGTTTGGTACAAGAAAAATAATATTTAATAATGAGATAATTTTATTATTAAAAGAATAATTTTTGCATTGTTCCTTTTACAAAAAATCGAGTTTGAAGAAATGAGAAAGAATTGCTCATACATATATGTATATGTAATTATACATATATAATAATTTATATATATCTATATTTATATATAAACATTTTTTTCATTTCTTCAAACTTGACTTTTTGTAAAAGAAAATACCAAAATTATTATTTTAATTATTTTCATGTTTTTCATTATTGTTATTTTTCTTGCACCAAATAGTAATTTTACCGAAAAAGAAGAATATATGAATATATTTCATGTATAATTATGTTTATATGTATTTATATGTATTTATGTACCTATACGTTTTCATATGAACGTTTTTTATTGGATAGATCAGCAGTATTAATTAGCGAATCAACGTTATTAAATGCAATTGTGCTGTTTAAAAATCTTTCTTTTTTCGAATAAAGTATCTGTTTTAATCTAATTGGAGTCAAGAGATAAAATATTGTGTCTGTATCAATTGATTTTCTTCGAAATAATATTATTAAAGAACGCTTTTATATTCAGATTGACGTTTCTCTCGATGTGCTTGAGAGATTTTGTTTATCATTTTTACAATTAAGTGAATTTATGGATTATTCGGTACAGCGACAGAGGAACAATGGTACTCGCGGGAATAGCGATAGGCGTACATACATAACTACCCAACCTTATAAATATTACGATAATTAATGTATCGGAAATGGTACTATCGTCGCACATTAATTTTAGCAGACATTATTAACAATGGAGTACGCATCGTTTTTTATTTTTTGAATAATTTCTGAACGCGCTGAAATAAAGTTGATAAATTCGAAAAATTCTTATAAACTAGTAAACTTAAAACATTAAATTGAAACATGATATTATTACGGATATAAAATTTGAACTGCTAACTTTTACTAAAAAAAAAATTTTACTTGCTTATATACAGTAAACAATTGATGTTAAATTGATAGTCGAATTTATTGTTGCCTCCTTTCCGCGATTTTAATTAATTCTCTCGGTTTGCTCACTTCGTAGATACTGTGAGAGTCACTGTCAGCGCAAGGTATTTTAACAGCTCACAAAGATTAGATTATCATGATTGATTTGTATATTTGCGTACTTGTATATCTTTTGTATAAATATTTTGCACGTTAAAAGATAAATAGTACGCGTCTGTATAGTAAAAAACATTTTATATTAAACATTTTATATTAAAACCGGTTTTTGTTAAAATTTTTGTGTTGAATTTTTAACATATTTGAGTGTTAATTTATAACATGATTGTGTTATTTAAATATTTTGTGTTAAAAATTGATGTTCAAAATTGATGTTAGTATTAAAATAACATAATTTATCGGTAAGTGAACAAATAATAAAAAAAAATATTTTAAAATATAAATTCTAAACTAAAATGTGTTAATTAAACATATTAAGAGTTTTTAAATTTACTGTATTAACGTAACATATCTATTATACTTAAATGTTTAATTTTATTAGGTGTTGGAATTAATTCGTAGCGTTTTACAAGAGATGGGAAGTACTTTCATTAATGTATTTTTTAATGCTCATGTGAAATAAATAACATTCTTTCATTAAAAACGCTACGAATTAATTCCAACACCTAATACAATACACGATTTATTTACAAATTTGTTACATTTTTTGTGTTAGTTAGGTAATATTTATGGTATTTCTTCATATATATTCTTATATTTAATTAAAACGAAAATTTTGTTCGTTTGGGAAATATATTTACATGCGAAATATGTTAAATTTAACATAAATTTTTTAACTGTATTATGCTTTTTTAATATTTTTTTCATATTTACTCGTTTTCTCTCTTTTTTATATATTTAAAAATGCCAGCAATCCGTTGATATAGCAACTCAATTATTAATATTGTAAAAAAAAGAAAGATATTAGAACAGAAGCAATAGTATAACAGTAGCTACAACGATGGAAAAGTACAATCTTTTGGAAACGTATACATTACGTCTTGTTAAAGTGGTATAATAGTCATTTCTCCCCAAGACGTCCTGTAGGCGGTGCGGTGAGTAAATAGGTTGTATTTAGAGGCACTCAACGCACAGCGTGTGGTTCACTCAAAACACGCGAGAAAAGCCGCATTGACATTATCGGCTCACCCTTCGGTCCTCCTTTCGAGTCAGGAAGCGGCCCCCGGGGTGCCCTGTAAGTAACGCACGCACGAGAAAAATAAGGGATTCTTTTATATTGATAGAAAAGAAAAAAGTAACTTACATGATGATGGAGTGCTGATATTATCGTACTATAGTGACCTAAGTATATATGGAACTTGCCAGAAGTCCTGTATGTGCATTTGCTAGAAAATATAAGATTATGTTCGTGTCAAAAAAATCTCGTATTTTTATTTTATTTATATTTTTTAGTTTTTTTAGATAATTGTTTGATAGATTTTTTTGATAGACTTCTATATATTACATTAGATCGTTATCAACGGTCTGATAGTGAAATCATAATGCATATGCATCATATTTCATGTGAGATAAAAATCATACATATATGTATACTAAAAAAAAAATTTATTAAATTTCAATGAAATATTTATTTAAATAGTATCTATTAAACATTTACTTACAATAAATTAATATTTACTGTAATAAAATAATAATACTTAAATCACGCAAATTAATAATTCTTATATCAAATAAATATAAATATATTTACATTTAGTAAATATTTAGTTAGTATATAAATATTTATTAAAATTTAATACATTTTTTTCAATGTATATACGGAATTATTTATAGCACTGTTACCATTATCGTTTTTTTAACGATTGTTTCTTTTTTCTATCTATAACGGTAACGATATAACGTTGTTTCATTTTTACGATAACGAATTCAATCATTACTTTTATCATTACCTTTTAATAATATTCCCTATTATCTTTATATCTATTTAATAGATCTCATTATTTTTGATTACCAAAAATTTTTAGTATATCTATATGTAATGTAAATATAAATTTTCAGTATTAACAGTATAATAAATATTGGAATGCATTTTTAATAACGATATCATCTTAAAACAATGTTTAACAAAATGTTTTTAATATATTTATGAAATACAATTTAAATTTATAAAAATAAATATGTATTAAAGAAATATAAAAATATTACTATAAAGTATTATAAAAGATTTATTAGCTAAATTCTGAAAAAAAGCGTGACGTAGAAATTAGCTTAGATTCTTAAGTTTTAATATTGATTGTTAAAATTACTATTCATTATTTAAAAAATTTTTATATTCAATATCCTATTCTAATATCATAAAAAATGACAAAAACGAATTATTTCTAAGTAATGATAATGAGTTACAGTCATAGTATCAAGTTACTTTTGAAAACTAGTAGAAATGAGTAACGATAACGAGTTATTTTTTATAAAAAATATGGTAATATATGGTAACGCGTTATTTTTATAAAGTAGCGTTTTCAACTCTCTTTATATAGATATAAAATTCATACGTATTTTATAAGTACGTAATATGTCATTTTTCAATATTGTTTAAAATCAATATTACTTTTTATCTATTTAATCTTTTATATGGCAGGGAAATACTTTTTACCTTTTTTTTTATTTTTGTGATATAACTGTTCACAATTTAGTGAGACTAAATATGATTTCACATTTTTCTCATGCATTATTCCTTTATACGTTTTCCATAATTTCTTTATATTTGATTGTTTATTTGTAATTATTTATTTATAAAAAAATTAAAGTTGAACGAGTTTTACAAAAAATATGACCTTTTGGAAAAGTTACATATTTAAGAGACAAAATTTTACTGAATATTTTTCATGTTTTGTATTAAAATATAATATATATTTTTTCCAGAATTTTTTATACGCTGTATTTTTTATTAAAAAATTAGTTGTTTAATATGTAAAGATAAAAATTTACATTATGTTACAAATTTCTTGCACTTTTGCATTAAAGAGTCTTTAGTAAATAGAGTGAGCTGAATATGACCTCAAAAATTGTCTGTCACATAAAGTTTTCGAAAAAGATGAGATTGAACCATCAAAAAATGTGTTTTTGGCCTTTTTCACTATGTAATAAATTCACTATGTACGAACCAGATGTTCCAATAACTTTAGGAAGATCCAACATTGAAGCTTGGATCTCTCATTGGATCTTTATCTTTTTGTTAATATCTGAAAAATCTTTATATCGTGTGTCTCATTTATATTTATATTTATATTTATTCAGACTTACACTAATTTACCTCTATATGGCAACCATATTGGCTCTACTATTTAGAGTTTTTGAAATTTGACTTAAAATTTGTAATTAAAAAAACAATACGATTCAAAAAACAAAATTGCAATATTTTACAGAAACTCGTTTAAGTAGAAATAATATGGCACAAAAGGTTAAATTAAATCGCATATATTCTTATTGTGTGCACACTGTGTACTATCCCATAGTAAATATGGCTACAGCTACAGCTTCATATTTTATCGTGAATTTATTATATAGATATTAGCGGTCTAGTATAATATAGAAGCTTGTGAATTTTTTTATTTAACTCAATGTAATCTGGTTTTTAATGTGACATTAACTTCAACTATTCATTGACTGTGAAACAAACAAACTATTTCTATATACAACGGATAATAATTTATAAAATATATTATGCAAAGAAGCTTTATTCTCAAATATCAGTAACTTATTCATGTATCCGATAAAGTTAGATATTTTCACTAATTCTGGAAGCGATAATTTTAACGATACTTTTTCGATAATTTTAGAGATATATTGTATTATGTACGAATATCAAAATCAATTTATATATTTACTAATTGTAAATTTTCTATTTTCTTAATGTCTATCTATTCTAGTATCCTTAATAAATAAGGGTTCTCAATGCTTTTGATCTCAATTGAAATTTATATTTCAAATTGCTTTGACTTCTAGCTCTGCATTTAATTGTTTTATATTAAATATAGAGAGTTGTGTAAAGTTCACACGATGACCGATTATTACAAGAAATTTCGCAAAACACGCTCGGGAATCGACGTGGGTACTGCGTGCGAACGGCCGGGCACGAAAGCCACGAGCACAAATGCATCAGTTGGTATTGATTGCAGCAGCGCCGGAGGCAGACGCTCTCTCACACCGACATCGCCTGGTGCATGTCGTGTGGCGGCACCAAGAGATGTACCGCACGCACACACATGCACTCATGTGCACATAGAGTGCGTCGACATAGAGATAGGGAGAACCACTACGCGGTAAGGCGACAGGGATAGGGATACAGAGTGTGCAGTAGGGCCGATGTTCCATGGTGGAGGTCATGGAACGTCCAGTGATTGACGATGCACGCATGTCACACGCACATACGAACGTCTCACGTACGAACGGACGTATGGACGGACAGATGGACGTTATTCTCGCGCTCCCATTCTCGCAGGATGCGCGACGGGATCAAGGACGAGCACGTCCGCAGGAGTAGACATCGTAGAGGGAAAAGCCCAACAAGCAGTCACATACATCGAGCGTTACTGACCTACTTCAAGCTTTCGATCCTCTTTAGTACCCTTCGCTCCCCTCGTCCTTTCACTCGCACAGCCTCCTTACATATGTAGTATTCGTGCTATGCCTGATTTAAAAATAATTATTCAAAGTGATGCGATGTCTCTTGCAGAATTCTTTAATGTCTTTTAAGTTTTTTCCATGCAGTCGTTTAGACTTAGAAATCTGGCTATAAAGAATTTCATCTAATTTAATCTTAATAGAAATTGGAATATAAAATTATAATTATTTTGATAAATGTTTTTTTCTTGCAAAGTCATTGTTTGATCAGTTAGTTTTAATGTCTAACTGAAATTTTACACGTATAAAATTCTTGATGTATGGAGCCATTGCTCTTTTAACATTGTTACTTAAATTGTTTTCGGATAAGTACGATGGATAAAAAATATAATCTGTGACAGTATTTGCTATATGAGTTTACGATCCAACCTAATATCCATTTATAGGTATGGTGTATGATCTCTCTGTGATATTCTATTGAGTTTAACAGCTATACAATCTAACGGATGATGTGTATGCGCATTCCTCATGTATGCAATCTACAGAGCTGAACATCGCACGGTTGTAATAGCTCTGGTTCTATTGACTACACCATAATACGTTCTAAATTGATATATCTGTAAACTTTGTTATATTACCTGAACTTATAATATTATACAATTTAGCTCTTACAAGATTACATTTAACAATGCCATGAATAATATTTAAATTAAGGAGGTTCTCGCGTTACTTCCTAGTCAAGATAGTTTATTCATAATAATAGAATTAAAACAAAATTTTAAATTCTATAAATTTAGAATTAAGTATCTTCAAAATGATAAGTACGGTAAAAGTCAATGAAATTTTTTCCAGATATTATTGACTTTTGTATTACATATATATTATAGATTTGTCTTATATTTCATCAAACGTGAAAATCTCCTTAAATTAAAAACATTTTAACAATCTAATATGAGTTCTCTCTGTCTGTTTTGATATTTCTCTCTGTCTTTTAAATTCGATTGCATATTTAAATTATTATTTTTTGCAATAAATAAATAAACGATGTTTTCATCTTTAATTCATTTAAATAAGGTAGAGGAAAGTCGCTGATACTAACATAAGTCTCCTAAAGCGATATTCTTTTATTTCTTAGAAACTAACTATTGCACTTTATTACTAATACTAATAAAATTTTAATACTAATAAAATGATCTGTTTCATGATCATGATCTGTTTAGCTAATTAAAGAAATACGAACTCATAATTTGTATATTTGTGGCTTATTTCTATATCAAATCAATTAAAAACGAATTTTACGATTGTGAAAATAAAATTCTTACGATTTTTTTTTGTAAATTGCGTAGTTTAAAAATAGCAGTGACTATATTATTGATAATATTACTGATAATATTGATATATTATTTGATATTCTAAATGCTCGTACTTTCCTAAATCAGTTTTATTTATATTATTTTTTCTCTTTTTTCATAATATGATTTTAAATATAAAATTTTGGGATGCAGTGTAAACCACCACACTATAAAATAAATTATGAGCTAATTTAATCTTTATAATGTTATTTTATAATGTCAAATAGTTCTATTGGAGCTGAAGACAATATATAGAATAACTCTTGAAAAACGCGTTACATATTTGCATCTTGCAGAAAGTAAAACATAAAGTAAATATACATATAATTCAATAAAAATATTTTATATCAAAGTGAAAAGATTATAGAATATCTTATATATATATTCACTTGTAGGTATTCTATGCATAATTCCTGTAAAAGAAAAAACAAATAGGAATATATAGCATTACTACCTACTGTGTCAGTTTTGGAGCCTATTTTGTCAGGCGCTTATTTTTGCTTACCTTATGAAAAAATTAATTATTGCTAAATTGGGCAAACAATATTATAAAAACTGCTTATACTATATGATGGAAGACTTTTTAGTTTGTACTTATGTTTTTAAAGTTTTATTTTTGTTTAAGAAATATTATCTAAAAACAAAGTGATTGGTATCGATGACTTTCCTCTAATTAATTTTTTAAGCTGATTAATTTTTTGTTTTATTTTTACTAGATTAAAGGAATTTTTTTAATTATTAACAAACGATAAACAAAACTTTCTTCGCGTTTAGCAATAAATATTATATTAAACTAGGATTTCGCTATTTATATTAATCATTACAAAATATGATTGATAGCTTCGTAACGAAAGCTCTGTTCACGCTACGAAAGATACGTAATATCTTGTAGCGATCGCGTAAGATAGGTATTGTTTGCTTATCTTGCATTGAACCACGCGTAATCTGCGTCGGACGGGTTGCCGCTCGATTATTAATTCAGTGCTAACGAGGCGGATAATCATAATACACATCAGTGAATTGTTTCGATGTGATAATAACGATCATAATAATTAGTTTGGTAGAGTCGAATTGGAGAATATGCGTTATTCAATAGACTGATTTGCTCAATCTTCACGGGAATAGTCCCTTCATGATAAAATTTTCCTAATTTGATTATTCAGTAATTGTGTTCTCTCGCCATTGTAGGTAATTAATGCATTACATAATGAGGATTATATTATTTGCATTTAACACTTAATTTTAATAAATTCTACATGTTATATGAATTTAAATAATTTGATAAAGGAAAAGTTAATAATTTAAATATATAATATTTACAATACATATATTTAGAAAATTTGAGGAATATTATGACAATTATTTCAAATATGTCAATAAGATATTGTCTCTATACTGAAAGCTTATTTTTAAAGTGCTTTTTTAAAATCATTTATATAACAAAATAAATGAATTTGTATTTTATTAGACTAGTTAATCATGTACTAATTAATATGTCCTCTAACGATCGCAAATCCATTTTTATTTTCTTCGTGAAGCTTCCTGATTCGAAGTGTTTTCTATATAAATTATTCGTTTTATATTAAAAAAATTTCACGTGTATTTACGATTTTCATAATTGAGTAAACACAATATAATTATTGAAATTATAAAACGTTGCGGTATTAAAAATTTATGGATATTTAATTTACCTTGTTGAATTTTAACAGCGGTAACATCATTATAATTACTGATGCCGAAAACTTTAGTCTTGAATATTCAGAAGGTATGAACAGGTAAGCTCTGTTTCTCGCGTAAAGAAAATCCTTTAATTTCGTCCCAAATAAATTGGGACGTTGAGTGACCGGAGATAGAATGGCATAACCGAAACGGGCAAACAGGAGTAAAAATATTCACTTCATTTTATTCGTTCGCTTTTATATATCCACGATTGATCCTATTTACTTTGATCGCACTGACGGTCGACTGACGATTCGTTTGGATTTTTCCCAATGTACATTCGCGACGGCTGAAAATCGCTAGCGCGGCGCAGCGCGGCGATTCAACGCGGCGAGAGAAACAGATAAGCGGAGAACACACTCATTCGGTTTCCCGGCGAATGAAAACGTAGTGTCATCTGTTGCTCTCCGCGTTGGACCGCCAACAAGTGGTATCAGCCGAAATTTAAGGGGTCGAGAAAACTCGGGTCAGCCACCTCTGGCGTTGTACTATTACTCCCCCTTTTCTCATCCCCTTCCTCCAACCCCCGTGCGGCGCACCATCGGCACCCACCTCTCGCTCTCCGCGTTACAGCTACGTCGTAGGGGATGGATCTCTCGCGCTTCCGGGCTTTAATTGTGTTCCGGAAAGATCTCCGCCGAGATCCTCTCCGAGTGGATATCCGCCGAGTGTAATGGTTCGCGAAAGAAAAAGGAAAAAAAGCAACGTGGTATGAGAGTAACTCGACTGGAGTTTCGGACTGATAATTGTTGGGGATTATCACGTGATCATCAGACGGTAACTTGGCGGTTATTACGTTTCGGTAGTAATGCAATTTTTATTTAATAGGAATTTATATTCTTATTATTAATAAATTTATATTATTGTTTTTATATTTTAAATTATTTTTTAATTTATATTATAATTATAGGGTGATTCGAAATTCATAAATTTGGAGTATAGGGCGTGATACTTTATGTTAAAAGAAACAACTTTTTCCTTTTGCAAAATTGCGTCTGACAAGTAATTTTTGCAGGAAAGCAGGTTGAAGTTATATGAGTATACGCAAAAATTATTTATTGAATGTAATTTTATTAAAAGAAAAAGTTGTTCGTTTTAGTACAAAAAATAACTTTTTCCTTTAGCAAAATTGCGTCTGATAAGTAGTTTTTTGCAGGAGAACAGGTTGAACATATAAGCACAAAAATTATTTATCGGACGCAATTTTGCTAAAAGAAAAAGTTGTTTGTTTCAGCATAAAATATCCTGTACACCGAATTCATGAATTTTGGATCATTCAATATAAATTAGATATGTGCGAATTAGATCGATTTTGTGTTAGATAACAAGAAGAATTTACTTATAAACGAAATAATAATACATGAATAAATGCAAATTGATTACCTGATATATGGTCGACGATCAGATATTGTATTGATTTATTGCGAAAATAAATTATATGAAATAGAATTGTAGTAGAGCTGGAATGAATCATATTCCATTAAATTAGTGACTGTAGTGAAGCGTTATAATTACAGTAACCTAATAAATATACATGTCAATGCATACATGATGATATCAAAAAAACTGCGATGGAGCACACAAGATGTTTCTCTTATTTTAGACTTCTTTTACTTAATACTACTATCTCAGAGTTTGAATCGAAGAAACATAATAAAAATGTTTGCAAATTATGTTTGAATAAAAATATTTTTCAATAAAACAACATTTGCAATCAATAGTATAGACTTATAAAATATTTCGATAATCTTGTTTCGGATAGAAATTAAATCATTTACTTTTATCAATTTGATATTTACATTATTAATTGAGAGTTTGTTATGGCTGCAAACATAGCTTATTTTGTTTTTAGTTATACATAATTCATTTCCAGATATGGATCAGTTATTAATTAACGAAACAAAAGGAAAGTTGTTGGTATATTTTACAAGTTGATTCTATCGATTGAAAGTGTTGTTTTATTGAAACATATTTTCATATTAACATATTTTGTGAGAATTTTTATCATGTATTTTCTCGTTTCTGACGTCAGTAAGTGGACAGGAGCCTTAAAAGTTTTAGCACAAAAAATGAAACGTTGACCTTTAATGAATTATAACATTTCAAGTTTTACTTATTTTATAACTTGTGAACATATTTGTAGGAAATCTTATTCTGTCTCGTCTCCTCTGTTATTGCTATCAACAAACAAGATTAAAGAAGTTGTTTGCGAGGGACGAAATTGCGGGGGAAGGAGGGCTACTGTGCCATCACAGTTTCAGTCTTATTTAGTTTGGATAGCGAAGCTCTCGAATCCTACGACTAGTCGTAAGATATATTGCGTGTGCTGACATTCGCGCGATGTATAAAACTTCCGCGAAATTCAACGACGTTAATCATAACGTCACGACCACCCGCCACGACAAACTATCGAGGCGCATACGCACGCAGGCTTGCACTCTTGACAAATCCTCTTGTCCACAGAGTATTCCTGTGGTTTATCTGCATACAAACGTGCACATTCGCGTACGCGGACACACAAATATATTCGCGAGTGGAAGTATAATCGTGTCGTTAGCGCGGACAGTGCCGATCGATAAACTTCTTTCGCTTACAATAGTTTTCAGCTTGATTTCGACGAACGTAATGAAGTTGTATCTTAATTCGATTATAACTCCCAATTTAAGCCAAATAATAATATAATCTAGAGTCAATTAAAAATAATAAATATGATATAATCTAATATATAATTTAATATATGTATAATCTAATAAATAATCGAATATATAATCTAAAAAATAGTGATTAGAGAGAAAGTGGGGTATTCTGTGTAAATAAATTAAGTGTGTAAAAAAATAAATTAAGATATTATCATATATATTTACATATATAAATATATATGATGATATCTTAATTTATTTTTACATCATTTTCCTTTTCTCTAGCTTTTACAGTCAACAAAGGATTTTGCACTAATTATATAGAAAATTGGATCCCGGTGAAATGAGTTTTCACATATAATGCAGCTCATAATGTGATGAACAAAAGATGTCAAGACTTAATAATGAATAGTTTTTAAGCTGTGGTGTATCAAAGATGTAAAACTTGTACTCACAAAGCACCTTTGATATTCCATAATTAAAAAATTATCCATTGTTATATCATAAATTATCCATTATTATTGAGTCTTGTGTTTATGACGTTTTTGTGAGTATGTGTGTGTTAAAAGATTACTTTTAGAAATTGAATCTAAAACATTATGTTCCTTTTTACTAATTTAGTAATGACACTATCATCGAAATATTGTATCAGATTATTTTGGTATAATTATACTATTATACGCGTATATTTATAATATTTTTCTCAGTTAGATAATATACATATTCCACGCTTGAGCATTTTATAATGGCTATAGCATTAAATATTTGCATCACCCAGCTATGAATGACAATAGGTTCATATCGCTATGGCGAAATAGGTAGTGTTAGCCTGCGTGGAATATTCTGCCATGGAGATGTAGGTCAGTTTATCTGCGTGGAATATTCCACTTATTAATGTCG
The DNA here is from genome assembly GCF_000204515.1 of Acromyrmex echinatior. Next base: position 116,675 of record NW_011626985.1, read on the forward strand.
CAATTTTCTATGCCGCTATCTGAACTAAGAATAATGATAATACAAACGCTAACACTGTTCTCTGTTTAAAATACTAATATCTAATTCAAATTTTATCTTGCTACGATTGTATTAATTTTCAACAACTTTTCCAGATATGTTTACAATTAAATTAAAATGTAGAACATGTTTGTATAAAATGTTCACTGAAGATAACTAATATTGATTTTATTTTTTAAGTGTCAAATCAGTGCATATTGTGCACTGCGTAAAGTTCCTGTTTACTTACTACTATCTCAATTATGACGTTAGAAGCAAAACAATACGCAATAAAGTGAAAATGATTTAGCAAAACAACATTCACGCTAGAACAAGCTCAATCGAACAGGCATGTAAAATATATCGAAATATATCTTTTATTTTATTAATTAATAACTAATCATATATTTGATAATGAATTATGCATATGCACATATAACTGATATGATCAACAACAAACTATGTTTATAGCTATGATAAAATAATACATAAGAAATATCAATATTTAATTTCTCCTCGAAACAAGAAGATATTTTTCGATGTATTTTATAAATCTGTTCTATTATGATCACAAATGTTGTTTTATTGAAAAATATTTCCGTTTAAATATTAATAATTCTTAAGAACTGTTATTGTGTATTTTCTGACGTCATTTTTTGAAACAGTTTAATAATAGTGAGCAGCCTCAATATTTTTATTATTCTGTCTGTTTATAGGAAATATAATTCCATACATTAGTATGAAAATATTTAATCGTAATGGAAGAATTTATTTGTAGGAAGTATAGAAACATAGAAAGATTAGACTTTGACTGTCCTACTTTTTATTACGAAAAATAGTAATAGAATTTTTTATTCTACTTAATATAACAAAGGTGAGATCCGGATCTAATATAGATGAGTAGAACATCTATAAACGCTAGATCGAAGCGACAACCAATAGTCCCCTTCCATCTCTCGCGGTTGATAGCAGGCCGCAAAATAATCATAGACGTAACGCTTGAGGAAAGGGGAAATGAGGAAGGTGTGGATAGCACTTGTTCTGAGAGCAGTCTGAGTGGTCGAGCGAAAGGAATGGGAGATCGGAATGATCTAACGAAGGGGCGGGAGGAGTGGTGGACGACGAAGATGGTCGTGCGAGCCTGGCGGAGGGAGAAAAATCTTGCGAACGGGATGAAGCAAGAGGGTGAAAGAGACGAGTGGTTCACTTTGGGTTGGTAGAGACGTTGAGGATCGAGAGGGATGCGAGCGACCGTGGGAAGGTAACGCGACGAAGGGAGGGTGAACGAATTACTCGTCTGGCGCAGGCGCCATTTTGCAAACACGAACGGCCATCTTGTAATGGGTACAACGGTACGCGGAGCTGTGCGGGGGTGGTAGAAAGATAATATAACCATTCCTGGTATCGAACAGCGCTTCAGTGCTTACCGAGACAGAGACAGACGTACGACCGACGATCAGGGGTTGTTCCTGCGGAGACCGCGGTATTCCTACATCTTTTTTCCTTCGCATTCGATTATCTCGACTTTTTTCGACCGCCACGGACCTGACGGGACAGTCTTATATCGCGTATCGCCGAAACGGTACAACGTGTTCTCTTGCAAACGATTCATTTTTACCGTTTTTTTTACCGTTCTCAAAGTGACGTTTCCTTGCATCAGCGATTGTTTCGGCAATTTTAAATCGGTCGAACATCGCGAACGGATCGCACAATTCGGACGTCATTGTAGAGAGTCGTATAGAACACGCCGAAGCTTCAGGCAGGATGAATGTACTTCACGGATCACGGCTATCGCAGGTGCACGTAACATGTATTTGTTGCATCAAGGATGCTGCGTATTTGTTACAAATTAGGTCATGTCACGCGCGAGCGGTCGATATCACGTAGCTGGGCTGAAAAACAACGCGTTGCGTCACTCTTTCTCGCGCAAAATGATAATTATATATTTCTGTAACTGACACGTTAAAATTAAATCTCTTCCGCGTAGTTAATTTATTTATGAGCGTGTGTAGAAATTACATGTACCTGTTGCATCCTGCGTTTTTAATAAGCCGCGGATTCACAACGGTTGAAAATAATGCACTATGTTGAGTGAAACGTTTTTTGCCTAGCAGCGTGTTTGCATACGCTTTACCTAACGCGTACGCATAATTTTGCGGGAATAAAATGGTATACAGAAGGTACACATTGTCGGTATATTACGTTATGTTATACACAGCGGTCGCGTAATATCGATTTTTCAAGTGCAACGACGACGGCGACATCGTACCAGCGATTTTCGATGCACAAATACGCCTCTCTTCGTATTAAGACTCACGAACCGCATTTTGTCATCTAGTTATCGTCCGATTCGCGCAAATCCGAAAGTAATCCAGGAGAATGGATTCCGCGAGCCTGCTAATTAGGAATCTATGTCGTAAGTTACATCGTGTCGCTACCTGTTGCGCGTTATACTTTCCTGTAGGAAGATATCGATCATAATACTTTTTTCTCGTATGATCATGCTATTTATAAATAACTTATCAATCCATTTTGCAGATATTTTATTATATTTCTCTTTCGTTAAATAATCGAATATAATTTCGTTGCATTGATAAACTCTTGAATATCTTGAAAATTTGATGATTTAATTAATTTTTATTTAAAATATTAAAATTGATGCTTTGAATTCTATATTACTTAATTTTATTATTGTATTTAAATGTATATTTGAATAAATTTTAATAAAGTTTAATAATTGTTGTTGAGAACAATATTTCATAATAATTTAATAATTTAATTGAACGATATTGCAATAAAATTTAGATAATAATTATATAAATTTCTAAGAATAAATACGTAATGATAATTGTTTGATTTAAATTATAGAAATTAATACATATAAAATTGTATATATATGTATAAATATCAAATGCACTATCAAATACATAAAATATAAAATTATTTATTTTTGTTAAATTGCTTACGAGATAAAATTTTTTTATATTTTCTTATAAAAGAAATATTTAGCGTATTATGAAAAATAGCTTTGTTTATATTAATAAATAAGTTCAGAAGAATTGTTTGATTTAAATTAGAAATTATATAATATAAAATTGGCAAGCACATATATATATATAAATACAGAATATAAAACAATATTTATTATCTATGAATCGTATTTTTACAAGATAAAAAGTTTTTTATAATTTTATTTATAAAAAAGAGACATTTAGATATATTATTTTGAATATCGAAAATAGCTTTGTCATAATATTAATAAATAAATTTAGAATAATCTATGACAAATAAGAAAAAAAAGTAAGAATATTCGATAGAAGTATTTCGCGCGATATAATTGTTTCTTCGCATCCTTTCACATAATTTCACTGTACATTATATAAAGTAGAGTTCAAGCTCAATTATCTTAACTCTTGTTGTATCATTGCATAACGCAGAATGTGAATCGTTTAATATAAAGTCCACAGGCTGCTGCGATGACGGAGACACAAGTGTGCGACACGTTGGCAAAATTAATTCTACATCGTAGACGGATACTAAGTGCCTACCTGTTGCACTGCCTGATAGGGCGATCGCGTTTTGAACAGATCAGGAGCGTGGACGACGAAAGACGTTGGCACTTGGCAAATGAAAAATTTTACGCGCCTACCTGTAACAGGCAGATAGGATTGACTCTTCGCAACTTGTTGCTCGCAATCCTCGGGATTCTCAGCCATTCTGCGACATCTGTAATTTCGCGATGAACAAGACTCGTCTCGTTACTAAAAATAAAAATATTTCGCGATCTCAACTTCTTAGATAGTTTTAGAACGCGTGTTTGAGAAACTTTTAGGTCTTACTTTGTTTTCTTTTACGTCTTAGATTGTTCTCTTTCGCGAAGTCAACATGAGAAAAATGTTGAAATCCGAATTTCTATCTGGTACAGATTTTATGATCTGTACTTCCGTTTATTCTATTCTAGAAGTATCTTTTGTTAGCGAACATATGATTACTGGTATATTTTTACTGAGGATGGAATTAACTCTTTGAGTCTAAGCTGGTGTTCTTGTGTTTGATTACACTTCGTACAGCAGAAAATAATGTCTGTTCGCTACCGGTAGATATATATCACAATAGGTAGCTTTCAAATACGCGTCAAACAATGTCGGTGCGAAACTTCAAGATGACTTACTCTGTCTGACTTACGTGACGGAGACGCATACTAGCGCACCTGTTGCACGTTAATTCAAGATAAGGGAAAAGAGAGAGAGAGTGAGAGAGAGAGAGAGGGAGAGAGAGGAAGAGAGAGAGAAAAAAAGATCGCATTGTGTTTCAGTCGAACGTTTAAACAATTTCCTTCGACTTGCGTCTTTGCGCTACCTGTTGCACCGTAGCATCAGTAAATTTAAGTTTTCCGCCAATCTTCATAGTCTACTTTGTTTATCAAACTCAATAAATAGCCTTGTAAACTACAGAAATTACCCGGCAGCTATTGGCGTTGGCAAGTTTGATTAATAGCGAGTGATATTGGTTGACTATTATTTACAAAGCAAAAATAACGCTGCAATATAAAATTTAACAAATCTTTATCATGTTATTTTAATTAAACGCAATTTTAATTAAACGAACAATTTAATATTAGACGCAAATTAATTTTATGATATCTCATTTCTTATATTTAAAATAAATTATGTATTACAATTATATATTTGTACAGCACATTGTTCTCTAAGTCACGTAATATCTTATTTGATTTTTATATTTGACTCCATTGCGCTTGAAAATACCGTAAAAAAAAACTTTCAGGTATTTTTAATACATTTTTTTATTAGTTCTTTAAGTACTAAACTTATGAGTATCCTTATTAATATAAAACTATTTACGGAACGGACAGGAATTACAGATAACAGACATGACGAATTCGCGTTTACGTATCGATCGCGATTAGGATTGATTTCCCTAATAATTGTATTCTAAAACTTTTACCGATCGTGAAGTAATTCATGACGTGCTGCTTCTATCGTTATAAGTATTTAGTATCGGGTATTTCGCTTCTGTGTTGGGAAGACCACTACAATGTCGGTGAGTATACACATCGTATTAGATTTAGTCCTATCGGCTCTTTCTTTAATTATGTTGAAAAATTATAACAAATATTCTTCACGACATTACATAATTTTAGTTAAGTTACATAATCTTAAGCCGGCGGCACACGATGTTTGTTTTCTTGCTGATTTTCTAATTAGATTAGATTTTTGCCGTCGACTTTATTCTTCGAATTTTGATCTTTAGAATGAAAAAGAAAATCGTTTAATTACAATAATTTTAAGCAAAGATACATTAATTATAAATATATTAATCTATGAATATCAGTTATAGAAATTTTAGAGTGAATATCGATTAGAGTTGAGATTTTTTTATGGAGGATTAGAAATAAGAGAACAAAGTGTTTAGTAATGTAAGTTATTATTTTCTTTAAAAAATGATCTCTAAAACACGAAAATTTTATTCTATTTCCTCAGGAAATAGGTAGTACTTACGTGTAGTATGTTAAGATTTATAGAACTTTTTCCAAAAAAATGTGATAAATTACTTTACTGCCTAGAAGAAAGGAAGCTAGATTTATAAAGCTAAAAGTGTGTGAAATCTAAAAGCTAAAAATCATCAAAGCGAGCATGGAACATGAACCATAATGCCATGACCGAAAGTAACCAAAATGAAACGTGACCTCGTATGTGATTTTCACGAATCACATTACAGGTGACCTTTTGCATAATGTATGTCATACGTTACTGTTGAAACGCGGCGGTACGATGATCTAGCTTGGAGCTGAAAGCTTTAAGCGTGGAAAGAATAAAAATCGCGAAATATGGGAGAATAAGGATATTCATGTGCAAGATATTTTTCCGTGCGTATTGTAGAATTCTTATGTATCTTGTCTGCAAAAGAAAGAGAAACAAATGTCTTTCAATTATGTTTCATACGTTTTATAAATATTTTGAACCGCTTTTAAAAGTTTCAAAGTTTATGAATTTTTCTGAGAGAATTTAATCCTGGAATGGTATACTCATATTTTTTTCTATCATTAATACTTCGGATGAAAATTTACTCACGTAATTAAGAATCTTTTTTTACACTTATTACATTGTAAAGTAAACATTATTTACATTTTATGTGTCGCAAAGTATAAGAATAATTGAACTAATACTATTTTAATGTAAAAAAAGAAATTAAATTTAATGCTTAAAACAATTTTAATTTTAATGTTATTTCAAGCTATTAAAATTTTAATAATAAAAACTACTATGTAAAAACCAAACTCAAAAAGTACTTGGGATAAAAATTCATAATGGCATTTCAGAGTTAAAATTTGCAGCGATTATTTATAGGTTACGTAACTCGAATATTAATAATAAATAATAATTAATATTAAAATATAATTTCGAACGCGCAAACAAAAATAATTGTATCTATAGAATGCTTTAGACTTTTTTTGCATTGCTAAATAATCTCTAAGTAATTATTGCTTTTGTTTCATTATATCTCGATTTGTACCGGGTTTAATATTATTATACTATACATAACAATAATTATTACTATACATAATAATAAACAGTTAATGGTTTTGTTAAAGCAATGAAAGGCACAGTTCCGCACTATCGCTTATTTTTGCAGTCAGTTTTCGAAAGGAGCTTAAAGTTTGCGGGTATCGCAAACTAAATGACGATAAAGCCTTTAATTGCGGGAATCATGACTGCCAGGGCCATTTCGTATACGACGTATACCAAAGGAGCGATTACTAACCACGCCTTACGCCGGCTTGGTCGTTTGACGGAGCTTCATCGGGGAAATTCATTATACGATTAGATAATTAAGTTAATTGACGAAGAGTAATGGAAGGCGGGCGTCTTACCAGTCGTAAATTTTGTGCTGAAACTGCATTACATCTTAGAGAGTTATTACGCTCGCAAACGTTAACTATTTCATTTGCATTCACTGGAACAACTTTATTTTTCTGATAATTAATCAGCAAAAGAAATCTAGAAACCTATTTTTTTACAATTGTTGAATACGTATTTACATATACGTTGAAATTAGTAATAGATATTACATTTAAACGCATCAGACAATATGATAAGAAATTGAAAATTTTTTTATCGTATTGTTACATTCAGAGAAAAATATAGTAACGGCAATTATAACAAAAATTAACATATATATATACATAGTTGAATAAACTCTTTTGTAGTATCTAAATTTTATTTATTGATTAAATAATAGTTTAAGTATTGAGTAAAACATTTTTTAGATAATAACATGTATAAATATACATATATATATATATATATATATATAAAAACATGTATAAAAAAACATATATGATTATATATGTGTTTATATATGTATTCTTTCTTTTATACAATTACTCTTTGGTACAAAAAAATAATAATTAAAAAATAAAAATAATTAAAAAAAATAATCTTATTGTTTCTTTTACAAAAAATCAAGTTTGAGGAAATGAGGAAAAATTGCTCATATATAATTGTATGTAATTATTTGTATATAATTATACACATACGCTGACAGGAAAATGTATTTTTCTGTTAATGTGTTTATATATTTATTTATGTTTTTATGAAAAATATATTACCAAAATACATGTAAAACTTTGTATAACTGTCACATTTATAATTGCTGTATTTGTCTTTTCCTCTACGGTGAAATAAACGTACATGAACAAAGTACAACGAGAAATTATATAAATGTGTAAGCTGTACAAAAAAAACGTGTACCTCCACTGTGTACCTCCAAATTAGAAAATATACCAAAAGTAAAGATAAAATCGCGATTAGACTCGGCGATCACGTTTCTCCGATGAACTCGGACACAGCTTGCAGAATCTCGTGCGATTTAGATTCAGATCGCGCGTACGACTGGATTACACATTTATCTCGAATTAGGCAATTGGGAATTGGTTTATCTATACTTTGGAGTATTTTTTTTAATCACTGTCGGTCTGTCCGGGAGCTCGTGCAAAACGGTGGTGCGCGATTTCCCAACTGCGGTGTCCTAATAATGGCGTTATAGTATGCAATGTGCACGTGGCGTAACCCCGGATTGCGGATGACAATAACGCCAGGTTAATTCCACTCGGCGGCAACACAACTCCGTCGATTTTTTCCCCCTTTTTTTTTATTTCATTCATTCCAACCGAATTGCAATCGGCTCGATTACGGGCGCATTCAGATGCCGGCGCGATGTTCGCCGTGAGAATAACCCCGTCGTCGTGTCTCTCTCTTCCTCTCCTTCTCGTTTTCCCTTGCACGTCTATTTTCATTTGTATCTGCACACGGAAATCACGTTGCTCGATAAAACTCTATGTTCGAGATGCGTCAGCACGAGAATAAATTGCATACGACTAATTTATCAGGTATCACGACTATCAGCTTCATCGACTATCTCCGCGTTCTGATAAATAAAAAACGACATATCGTTGCGAATATCGAGAATTTTAAGTATTTAATCCTTCGTCTGCGATTATATTTTTATTCTCTTCGTTTGCTGCAATCTTTTTTGTTTAGGCCAAGTTTTTTTTACTATTTAGACTTTTAAAATAAAAAATTCAGTTACTTTTACTACATAGAGAGAATTTTCTTTGACAATTTATCCTGAAAATATAGTAGTTGTGGTACAATATTTTAAAGATTTTTACCATGCACTTCAGTAAAATTATTCAAACTTATTTTATACTTTATTGTAGTTTTATTAATGAATAAGACAGAGTTACATTAAAATTCTTCGAAATACAATGTTGTCCCACGACTATCACATTTTCCGTGTAAACTCTAAGAAAAAATTCTTTTCGTGTAAATATTAAAATTATTTTTTAATGTAAATATTAATTAATAAAAATTTATTTAATAAAAATTGAAATTTGAGCAAAAGATAAAATTTGAGAGTGAAATTTCGCTTATATGTGATACCAGAAAAGATCTGGAGATACGGTAAAAACATACAGACGAAAGGTTGATAATAATATGAAATTTTAACAATTATTTTCTGTTCTATTTGTCTAATCATCGTTTACGAGTTATATGTATAGCAATAAGTCTCAAGTACTAATAGCTCCTAAACACTCATTACAAATATTTAGATTGATGATATAAGAAGCGGGAAAATAAATTTAATGAAAATTCTTCGAAAATAGGTTAAAATAGAAATATTTTTCAATAAAGTAATATTGCATTTGATAAAATACGCTTGTAAAATATACCGAAAATACTTCTTTTATTCCAGAATAGAATAAAATTATATTTATTTCAATTCGACCGCTGTTATATATAGCTTAAAAATTGTTTCGTTATTTGATTAAATACAATTCAATTCCAAATATATAGTTATATTTATTGAATTTACCGGAATACAAGAGGCGGTATATCTTATAAATCAATTTTATCGATATTGAAAATATTGTTTTATTGAAAAAATATTTACATTTTAATGTAGTTTACAAGAATTTCCTTTATATATTTTCTCACTTTTGACATCGCAATCCAAAATGGTTAAGTTGAGTAGGCAGGAGATAAATCCTTATAAATCAAAACAATTTTTAAATACTCTGACATTATTTATATACAACATTTAATGAATATAAATAATAATAAATTATTATTGTATATATTTCATGTTCCCATAATTAATATTATGTATAAATATTATTTATGCGAATATGCGATGTTTCCTTAATCCTGTTCTAGTTGATCCAAAATGAGATTTCTTTTTTTACTAAAATTTTAATTAAAGACTTCTTTCTCTGGTATTTGATTTCATTTATGTAACATTCTTTTTCTATAAAATTTTTTTTATTTTTTAGAACTTTTAGTCATATTCACCAAAATGATACGTATAGTAAATTTCTACAAATCAGCAGGGTTGATTCCGCATTTATTATTATCTCTATTAGCATATACAATCTTCACAGAAGAGTGGTTTTATCCTAGTATAATTCCCGGTTTCGAGAATAGTGCTTTTCATTACCGCTGCAATGCCAGCTTGCGTTTTCGGCATAAATGTATGCATCATAATATAACCTGGTAGTGTGTGCAGATATATATATATATATATATATATATATATATAGAGTATATATATCTGTATATATATTGCTCGTATGTCTGCATTCGTACGCCTGCCAAATTCGTACACCCCCAGGTCTCCCAGGCACATACCACTATCCAGGATATATGACATCATTATTTCCTGCGTGACTCATCTTTATCTCTCAAATTGGGACGAACCGCATTGAGTGCATAAAAAGCAGTGCATCAGCCGGCAAAAGGCAATGCTCGTTTTATCACGGAAAAAGTAGAACAACCCTACCACTGCGGCAGCCATTAAAAATCTAATTTACGAGCGCAATATTGATTGCCCGTAAAATACTTTAATATTAATTACGTAATTTCGTCTGAATATTTCAGTCTTACGTTATAAAAATAAATCAGAGCTTTTGTATTTAAAAAGGATTAGAATTATGAACAATTAAAAAAAGTTATTACTAGCTATTGTAAATAATAAATATACAATAACATTTTCGTTTCTCTCGTTAAAGAGTAAAGTTGAATAATAAGTTAAATCGGTGTTGATAAAATAATAGCTCGACTCCGAGAATTGCATCGTTGAAAGTTACTAATTCATTCGATAAAGTGCAATGCGTTTATGAGTACTTCCGATACTATGAATCATTGTAATGCGATCAGCGCGGTTTGCGATTTTGGAAGAGCTACAAATTAGGACACCGGAAACCGCAGAGGCAACGAACGCGAGACTGTTTATTAAGAATGAGTACATACACATTGTGAAATCGCGATGCGGTTTAAATGGCCGATGGAACGTTGCACATAACGGAAGATGAAAAAATGTGCATGCCGATGCTCGGTAGTGTTCTTATCCGGGTAAAACTGCAGCCAGGGGGATTGCTTTCAGAAAAACAAGAAATATAGCGAGTAGTGACGGAAATAGTGGTGAGAATACAAAAGGTACAATAGACGGTGAAACTTTTCCGGGGGCGGAGGAAAGGCGTGGAGTAGTCGGGGGATACACGGTATTGAAACGCAGACTCGCCGAAAGAATTTAGGTCAACGAAAAGAACCCGGGGGAGGCATAGAAGTACTCTTTTACCGCTTTGAAGTTTTTCTAATCTCTTTGTATAATTTCCCGAAAAATCCCTTTTTTCATTCGGTTACTTTGATACTTTCAATTTTTAAGTTTATTTCTGTACTTATATAGTGATTACATTTTGTATAAAAGAATGCAGGGACAATTTTGTATTTGAAAAATTTAATTTTTTATTAAAATTTTATACAATCTTGTATATTTAAAGAACAAAAGTGCACTTAACATAATATATATTTTTTGATTATTAATTTTTATTGTTATTAATATCTTCTAGATAGAAATTTTTAATGTATTAGATGAAATATTTAGAATAATTTTCTAGTTTGTGGCAAAAATGTTAAGTTACTCATCTTAGGATTGCTTTACAGTGGTTCAATTCATTATAAGTTTGTTTATCTTCTGCTTGTAGATTTATTGCGCTCGTAAACATATTATTTGTAAACAAAAACATTGTTAATTACACAATCGCACGTATTAATCATCACAAAAGAATAATCGCCCGTATTTTGCACAGCACTTCCGATGTTAATTACACGCGACGTACACTTTACTGTTGTACATTGCGGTGGATCTCCTCGAAACGTAATTGCGAAAATAATATGGAAAAATATAAAGCTCTATGATTTGCGAATTCCACACGATGAATGAAAAAGCAAAAGATTGTAACAAACAATGTACGGATAATTACAACAAATAATTAAGCAAAAAACATTTAAAGGATTAATTCGTATTGTACGATAGTAAGTGAATTGATTTGTTTTATCTACTATAAGTTCCATTTATAAGCGTAAAATTCGAAAACGCTGTGAAATTATAATCCATCCGACAATAAAGTCTCTCTTGCATTTTTAATCTGAAAGTGATATGCAAAATATACTCCAGGTCAAAAGTTGGAAAACTTTTTTTTTAAATTAGCATTTTTACGATTACTTGTTCCAATATTCACAACAATGTATTTTTTAAATCATCATTCTTTAGATCCAATAATAGTTATTAGATCTGAAGAATTATTGTCAAAAATGTATTGTTAAAAATATTTAAATAAATAATCCCAAAAATGTAAATTTTTAATTTATAAATATTTTTTAACTTTTGGACTGGAATAAATGTTCAAATTAGTAGAATTCTAAAAATTCAAAGCGCGACATAATATACACACACACACACATACACATTAGGATTTAAATATCATTAATGAAATTATTATGACAAATATAATCATTTATAGTTCCTATCTTCCTATTCCTGATTCTTCCACTTTCCATCTGTACTTATAGTTTTGCGAATATATTTCAGAAAGTACAAGAAAATATTCATGTCATTTACTTTATATGATGCACAACGATGCATTGATAAGTTTATGAAAATTATCCTTATGTATTCATGCAAAGACAAGCTCAATGCATGTCATGTTCTGCATTGTTAAAATTATCACACACGTGTAAGAAGATGTGCCTAAAAGCGTATACATATTTATAGAGATCGCTTCGTATACGTGCCATCGCTGTGCCTGTTGAGTTTGCCTGTCTAACCAATTTCCAGAGCTTTTTACCTGTTGCTCCAATATAAACCGTATTCAAATATCTTCGTGCGTTATCTCTTTCTAATGATAAATATTGAACGAAGTTTGTACACGTATCAAACTGACGTCACACGCCACGCCAATTTGCGTATAATCCCGACTAGCGATTTAATTTATAATAACGAGACTAAGGAGACTTCATGAACGAGAATAAGACGACTTCATAAATATATAGGAACTTGAAAAATTCTTATCCAGGAATTGAAAAATTACCGGAATTTCTTTGTTTTATCATGAAAGTGTGTTTTGAATAGTTTTTTTTTTATAAGTTTTAACGATTATTCTCAACACAAATGAGAAGAATCAATGATAAGAATAAGAACACAAATGAAAAAGATTCAGATGTATTTTAATTGTCGGATAGGAATTTTCCAAATTATTGTACTTAAATCTTTTTTTTTTTCAAATTCAACATTTTACTAAGATAACGTTTGAAAACTTTTATCGTAAAATAAATATTAAAATGGAAAAATCGATTAAAATGGAAAAAAAACAAAGATTACTAATTTGTAACATAAATATATAACAAAAAAATAGGCATCCTAATGATATCAATATAATGATATTTTTTGAGCATTCTATTTTTTACATTATATATATATTTTTACATATATTTACTAAGTTAAATAAAAATATTCTTTTCAAGTATTAAATATAAATTTTTTGATAATTCAATAATTTTAAAAAGAGCTATCAGTTGCACTAAAATTCTAAAAATATGATGTTAACTTAGAGGCCACTAAAGCGTCATTCTGATTTTAACGGTTAATGCATTATCGATGTCCGATATAAGATTTCCGAAACCGTACACCACTATGCAAGAATCCTTGCTCGATAATGTCAGCTTATCGTATTACGTCAGTTTAATACTAAAACGGAGGAAAATATATTCAACGAAGCAAGTGCTATCTTAGGGTTTATTCTGGCAATCTTCTATCTCTTCATCGTTCAATCTTCTATTCCTTCAAGTTTCAGCAATTTAATTATTTATATATGTAAATGTGTTATATGTAAATGAAAGACATTAGTATTTTATTTGATGCAATAATGTTATTTGCAATAATGTTATTTGCAATAATGTTTTAAATCAAAATTCCCTATTTAAATAATTTTCGACTTTAAACTTCTTTTATTAGTATCTGTTATTGCACTGCGAGCCATTCGCATCCCATTTGATTCAATATTTTATGAGCTTTAACGAAAATTACCTGAAACCTAGTTCCACACACAGAAAAATTATCTTGAATACTCAGTTTCCGGGTACTAAAAGTCGAAAGTTTTAATAGCCTACCATCATTTTCCAAAGCCTGTCGTAAATAAAGAAGTTAATGCGCTTTCCGAGCTTTGCCAAAAAATTTCGAAATCGATAAATGTACCAAGATAATGAGAGAGTATTTTCAAATTCCGGCATTTTTAAGAATTGTTTGCGATATCGGCGTTTAAATATAGAGAAATGTGCAATCGCGAACTGCAGAAGAATAGACGCTTAACATTTTTCATATTATGAATAATTTGACAATTTCTTCTGACAAAAAATATTCTTCTGACAATAATATTAATATGATACTTTATAATAAGCAAATTACAAGGTTTTTATTTCTCATTACTTAAATGCTGATTCTCTGGTGTGTTTTTAGTTGAAAAAGAATAAAACATTTAAAAAATTCCATTATCTATAGAGTTTTAGAAATTAAAAACTTTATTTTTTAAATAAACCGTACAAATTTAAACAGCTTTAAATTTTACAGCTTTCTTTTAATTTTGGAATAAAAGGTAATCGGACTCTCTGTAGCCTATAATTTATTATCGCTTTATTATTTAATCGCTTTGCGACTTTTTCTAATTTTTCACTGATTGTGAATCCAAAATTAAAATAATAATCAGATTCAAAACAGAAAATATTTTTTAACGTTAAAAAAAGATATTTTTAAATATTTACATGAGTGCAATGAAGATTTTAAGAAAAATTTGTGTTTAGGTCATTTTAAATACATATACAGCGTTCCAGAAAGCGTGGACAAATTTTAATATCGTAATTCTTAATTTTAATATCGTAATATCGAAATTCTTTTTTTTTTTTTTTCTTTTAGATATAAACACTTTTATCCTTAGGGACAGTGGAATACGATACCGAAGTTTGGCCACCTAGTATGGCTACACTAAGAGAAAAATTTTTTGGTATTTGCAATTATAATTACATGATACTATAATTATGATTATAATTACTACGTATTAGTAATAATAACTATATGTTCTATTAACCAATATATCTATATAATAGACAACCGAAAATGATTATAATTATATAATCAGTTTTTAATTTCAATCATTTTTATGGTTACAATAACTAAATTATCCCCATAGCATAAAATGTCACAGTTACATCACAACAATCATGATTACGTCATGCGAGTTGAAAAACTTATTGAGAAACAAAAAGTTGATTAAAATTTGTTGCATTGTACAATATTATCCTTACGAACATTTTCATTTTATTCTCTTCTGTTCCTTAAAATTAAAAAATTTTAATTACGTTAAAATAAAGTTACGATCCGTATAGTAAAATTTGTTCGGATTTACGCTGTATATGTATGTGTAGTTTGCAATTTCCGGCAAAAACTCGTCAGTTGCCTTTGCAAGAGCAGTTTGTATGGCTCGTTGGAGTGTCGCGCGAAGCGAGGGTAGGAAGGGTTCGTTGCGCGGGGGTTGCGCTACGAATCAAGTTAAACTTTAATCAGGCATAAATGACGGCGGAGGCGTAACTTTTAACGGGCCAATAAAAACGGGGAAATGAAAATCGTCAGCGCGCGTACTGTGTACCGTTGCTGATAATGGCGCCGCAATGTGCAACGGATGGCCATTTTACTGGTCACGTTATCGTTATGTCGCTTCGTGTGCTGCTGTGAAATGACGAAGGTACCGTTGACGAATTTATGGATTCCATCGTCGATTAGAGAGGCCATGGAGCCTTATGACGCTAAATAATTTTTGTTGAGCGCGATCCTTTCGGAAATCCCGGCTGGTTGGCAACCGAAACGCGGCGACCGACCAAACGAGCGACCGATCGATCGTTCTGCGTCGTCGCTTTGCTATAAGGAGTAATGAAAGCAGGAGGTAGAAGGGTGGAAGGGAAGAGGAGGGACGTGCCGATGAACTAACTTTATATTGTAGCTATCGAATATTAATATCGAGATATAGTTTTAAATATATCTTTTGTTCTCCGCGTGATCTTAATTATTGTATAACATGGCTGATACTTTGATAGATTGAAGGATGAGGATATTATCTGACTTGTAGTTTAGTCGAATGAGTTACAAGAAATACTATTTTATAAATATTAAAATTATTGTTGATGTATATAATTATTTGCATTGGCTTCATTGGCATCATTATAAGGTGAAAAGAAATGAATATTTTTTAAATTATTTCTTTCTTTTGATGTAACGAGTATTTTTATAATGTGAATGATAGTAAATATATGTTTATATCTCAATTTATAATTTAAGAATGAACTATAGAAACCTAGAGGAAAAATATGTTTGATTTGTGTTTCTCATTAAAATTTTATATATTTAATTTTATATTCAAGGAAGAAAATAAAGTATATCTCAAATTTCTAATATTTTCTTTATTAGAAACTTTTAATATAATCTTTGTTTATTTCACTAATTTGGATGTCTCGTTTTTTAAGCTCTTTCTATTTTAATAGCATACATCTTAAAATTAATATTCTTTTGGACATTTTTAATGTAACTTTTATTTATTTCACTAATTTAAAAGTCCCATTATAAATATATTTCAGCTTTTTTTATTTCAGTAATATGTATATTTTATTATATTTTTATTTGTAACATTAAAATTTAATTGCTGTGTGTAGCGAATAAAAAATGTAATTTCTCATTTTTCAATAACAGATATTGAATTTTATTAAACCATATCATTTATCTACGTACAAATCAGCACGTATTATACTTTTAATAGTGTTTCGTGACCGCACGATAATCGCGATCGTTACGCTACTTTGTAAAACGATTTTGCTTTGCATGGCATGCATATCATAGAAGATCTAAATGGTCGATACAATAACCTCGCATAAACGTGTAATTAGTGGCTGCGGCGAAAATTTTGACACGTTCCGCTACAACGATGTCATGCCTCCATGAAATTATACCGAAATTCTAAATAGATATTACGGCGATTTGAAAATGAATAAATAATTAGCCAAAGGTCAAATATCTAGTATAACCTAAATGGTTCAATATAATGGAATTCAACAAGAAAATAACATTTTATATAATATATATAGTTATTAAAATAAGAACGAGACACCATCGTTATAGAAATTCGATAAAATTCTTTTCGTTTGGCAAATGTAAAATTCTGTTTCATATTATCGTATTAATATCGTTATTGGTAAAAAGTATTTGTATCTACATTAACAATAAGAAGATCGTAATTGGAATATCAATAATTCTTATATATTTTTATTTCTCTGTGTCTCTGTATAATATATCTCTCGAACATTTCTTCATTTTTGTAAGAAAATTTTTACTTTTCTATATCTAGACGACGTATCGTTTTTTACGTTTGGGATTCAGGAAACAATTTTATTTGGAAAGTCCGAGAAAGATACGGTCGATACCGAGGAAACCTTATCCGTTGGTGTACCGTGGTATTAATTTGTGGCATCTTCTACCTCACTCTTCCTCCCCTTCTCTCTCTTTCCGGCTAGGACTCTTTGTGCTCGTGAGCTTAGCTGAGGCAGATGGTAGTCAAAGGTACGTCACTTAAAACTTACGTCATGGCAAAGTCCGCAACTTACATTTGAAGGCAGGGTCGGACCGGCAGAAGGCCAAAGGCTTGTGGTATCCTCGAGGGCTGCTTCGCGGATGCAGCGAATAGAGAGGTAGCAACGAAGAGAGACAGAGGGAGGAAAACAGAGATAGAGAGAGAGAGAGAGAGAGAGTAACGGTTGTCCCTCTTTAATTCGAGATACAGTGTGTACTTGTCGTCTTTGAAGCACTCGCCCACTGTCGTGTAAGTAATCAGTTGAGCTCCCGTCTGGCACTGCTGCTACAGCATTCCGACACTTGTATCCGCATTGCCTCGAGACTAGTCTTCTCTCGTCTTCGTAAGTTTTTTCCTTTTAAAGCTAGAAGAGAGTGAGACCCGTAAGAAAACTCGACAAGTCATTTTCGCAAACGCTGAATGTAGTTTGCGTCACGTACATAGCGTACGTTATCGTTCGCGACACAACGTTAGTTTATCGACTTACAATTAAAGTGAATATATTATCTATCAATTGTATGTATTTTAATATCACATATTAATCTTTGACAAGATATGTCACAGCATATATTAAGTTGGAGAGAAAATTATATTAGGATTTTTTTCATAAAAAATTTTTGTAAAAATAAAATGTACTTAAAAAATTGCTTTCCATTAAAATAATTGACATTTGAATTTACTGTTTTCTACTATGTTTCTGAGAAAGGTTGGATTTCGCGGTGATAAAAGACCGGCTTTTTGGGGAAGAAGTTATCGACCTATGAAGATCATTTTGTAACATGACAACGCTCGACCCCATATCGTCTCATACACTTTAGAAATCCTGGTGGACTTGCGATGAAAAGTTCTTCCGCGTTCAGCCATGGAAGGAACGGTATCACTAAAATATCTAAAAATGTAGCTAGGTACAGATTTGAAAATAATTCCGTTAGATTATTAAAAATTTAGCTAGAGCTCTGAAAATAATTTTGTTGTACCATTAAAGTTATATAGGACGCTCCAGCTAGTTGCTAGAATATCAAAACTTTTTGCTCATTACGCGTTCCATAATAACTGTTTTGAGAGTTCAAAAATATTATTTTCAGATCTATTTTTAATTAAATTGCTAAATTTGACAAAATAGTTCTTTGTTTTTACTCACAAAACATTACAGCATATATCGGACTGTTATTTATTCCGTTCAATTATGCAGCAGGTCTCAATGGAGAAATGTTTTAAATCGTAACCGAGATCAAGAATTGGGTCAAAAGATGGCAGGAAATAATAGATTGAAACGGCAATTATTTTAATTGAAGGCAATCTTTAAAACATTTTATTTTAACACAAATTTTTGACGAAAAATCGCTGATTACTTTCTTTCCAACTCAATAATAATCCTTTATAAGTTATCAAGAGTATATAGCGACATAAATAGTAAAAGCAATTGCAATTTCTTTCGGGCGAATGTAATACTGATATTAACTCGAGCTTTTCCACGAGCTGCTTTCGCGAAAAAAGCGTTGGTCTCCGCGGACCGAGACGTTCATCGATCTTTTCGTGAATCACGGATCAACTTAGTCGCAGTACTCCCTCTAGTCTGACGCAAGTCTGACCTTTACCACTGACGCGTCTCCGGAAAATCCCAGGCGGCTGCGGAGCAGGGGAGGTAGGAAGGTACGAGAGAGGAAGGGGGTTTGGTTTACTGATTTCTCCGAACAAGGAAGCAAGGAGAAGGATGCGGCCTCTCTTAGTCGTCGTTCCGCTTTAATTTGCGACATTGTGTCGCACTCATGTCTTTCAAGTAGTTTCGTCCTTCTTCGGTGCGCCGTGG
>NW_011626985.1:136080-179122 GCF_000204515.1 Acromyrmex echinatior
AGAGGCTGACGATAATGCCGGACATAACGCAGTTGAAGTCAGTTTAAAAAATTCGTAACCAAAATAAAGATTATGTAAATAACAATTCAATTTAAAACGAGTAACTTAACAATTAAATTCACGAAAAATAAAAATGCCTAACTTTACACGGTAAAAACGATTTTGCTGAAGTATCTAAAAATTTAAGTAGATCTGAAAATAATTTTGTGCTATCAAAATAATGTAGGACGTTTAAGCATAATACCTAAAAAGTTTTGACATTTTAGCAACCAGCTTTAGCCTTCTACATAATTACTTTTAATAGTTCAACTAAATTTATTTTCAGATCTATTTAGCTAAATTTTTGTTTACGTTATTAAAATATATACTTCAACAAAACCGTTTTTCTCTCGGATATTTTTTATTTTAAATTATATTTTTTCGAAAGTATCTCGCTATTTGACGATATAGGGCAACTGTCCATATATAGATCTGGCTGTTCTACTTAGGTGACTTCTAGCTTGCTCGTATATACATACGTACCATCCCATTAATAGAAAAGTGGCACAACTCAAAATTAGCAACTTTTAGTAGAGCATTTTTTAAATTCTTTTTAAATTGAAACAACATTTTAATTAGAACAATGAATATGCATTTTCATTTCATTTCCTTGTCATACTTTCAATTATAATGTATTTTTCTTAAAATTAATAAGTCATGAATTTTCAAAATTTGAACACTGGAATCTTATTATATTTCTATAATTTTCATTCTTTATCACAGTTGTCACATTTTTTCTAAGCAATATGCTGACAAAATATGTCGTTTTTCACAACAATATATTAATCTTTACGATCGGTTTCCTTCCATTATCTCATAAATACTATTTTTATTTTTATCATTTTTTTATCAATGACAAAACGATGACATCTTTGTGTATCCCGCATGTGTTATAGATATAATGTGAAAAAACGCTTTACTTTTCAAACTCGCGAGAAATAACACGTGACAAGGTGAAAGCGTGTAAAATAATTAAGCGACAATAAGTATTGTCACGATTCCATGTGTTGTAATAATCTTCAAGCTATGTACATTTACGCTACAATATCATTTATCGGAAATTTGTAGCCACATAAATGGAATTGGAGCACAAAAGAGACGCGCACGACCTTCTGACGAACGTCGAGTGGGACGATGTGGAATATATTGGAATTAGAAGTAATTGAAGCGGAGCGATCAGAGACGTACGCGCTTATGACGAGAATAATTGAACTGCAAGGATTAATGATGAATTCACGTAGACTCGGTTGGCTTGCGCGCTTACGGATCGATAGGTCGCACGCGGGAAGAGTGGGTTAGTAATCAGGTACGACCGCGGGAGTAGAACGTACAAATGCGTGTATCACAATATGGAGAGATTGCGTTGATGAGCTTCTAGCTGGCGAAATGCGAGAATTTCAGCTAGAGCTTGCGTGTGCGCTTTAGTATCGAATTTTCCCCCTCGTGAGAGGGGACTGGCTGTCAGTTATTCTCATTGAATGTTGCCATCCAATATTGCTGCAAATTTATCGAGTAAAAAGAAGATATATGTATAACAAAATAATGGAATTTGGAAGATAACATTGAATGTCAAAATTCACTGTCGATCGTGTACGTTTACAGAGATTCGAGCAATCCCGAATTGCGATGGATGATTTACTGACTTCGTTCGAAAAGCTACGTCGGACTTGAGAACCGACAGAATTGCCGCACGATTGCACTTCCGGCGGACACGCGTGGTCCCCATTGATTTATGATATTATAAAGGTGTTTGATTGGGCAAGACGCGTTTTGACGTCGATGTTACTCGACAGTGCCGAGGATGACTCTCGAGCGTGGTCGAACTCAATTCACTCGGAATTCAAATTAATGCTCCGATTCTCTCGTCCCTGTTTCGTCACGTATTTCCCTTCTTACATCCTCTCGTCCTCTCTCCTTCTTCCACGTCTCGTTTTTACTCGCGCTTCTTACGCCGATGAATTTCATTACATTGCGTGTTCGATGTGGGAACGTATTCGCGCACATGTCGCTGCATTTATGCATGCTACGTATAATTCTTGGTCGGTTTCCCCGATGCATTCTTGCATCGCTTACGATGCCGCTCTCTTTGCAGCAGCGACCGAAGGTTACAGACCACGCTCACTCGAGAGAAGAATATTTAGAGGAACGATAGAGGTAGAGAGGAAAATCAATCATTGAAACGAGCAGGATGTATACAGAGTATATTCCAATTGGACTGCAGATCTAACAGTGGAAATTGAAATTTATTTTAAATGTCACTCAATTGGCAGTTTATGATGCACGTATTACAACAGAATTCAATATTATCTGTTTTGTTCAGACATGTGCAATCAAAATTTTACTGCCTATGCCAGTATCCCCTTTTTTCTTTCACATTATTTGATTATATTATTATTTTTTGTTTTTATATATTTTTTCTTTTACATAATTATGCCATGATGATTTCTTTTTTTGTATAACTGAATTTTATATGTATCTATTTCTATGATAATCCATTTCAATCGCGATCGCCTTTATATTTATTCAGCATTCGTCCGCTATTCAACCATTGAATAAACTGCAATATCGAAGTTTCTATTTTTCAAGTCAAATTTAACCAGACATTTTATTTTCTTCAGCTATTTACTGAGCTGTCGTAATTTTGCTAGCAGAAACCGCAGCGTGCAGTACTTTTAAGGTTGCTCACGTCTCTAATTGTAATTGAATACTTATATACGGCGGAAGAATACGTGGAAGGAATTGCATGATATTCTCATCAAAATTATCGTTCGCTATACAATAGCTTTTTTTAAAGGGCAGGTTACTCGGGTCGGTAATTGCAACACAATACTCGATGCGATAACACGGGATAAAGGCGGGTAACGAAGAACAAAACAGCGCGATAGGACAACGAGCGTATCGAAAGTTCGTTATAATAATCGTTATGTTAATCGAGCGTTCCATGGTACAGGCGAGGGTCGAAAGTAAATTTCATATCCATTAACTGGCAAATTTGCTTAAGACCTCCTGTGGCTTCGAAATGACCTTATGATTTATACCACGTGATCGCACGCTGTTACGCATTGCGGAGATTGCGAATTGTAGGTGAAACTGTTGTCAGAATTATGCAAAGCGAATCATGCGAGATGTTCCAAAATCATTTATAATTAAAAAGTGCACTTCTAAATGATTGAATGTATTTTATTGATGTATTTTATACATGTATATAATAATTCTGCAGTATCTATATTTATTGTACCAAATTGTAAAATTTAAATGGTATTATTGTTATTATTGATTTTGATTCTTCTATAGCTTAATTCAACGTAATTCTTTTCTATAAGAATTAGAACAATCATATATTAAAAATTATGATTATAATATCTTACACAATTTAAATATATATATATTTATATACACATATATTTACACATGTATTTATTTAATTTACTTTCTTTATCTTATTATTGACTGTATTTTGTCTTTAAAACATTCTCGAAGTAACCACTGGATTTCTAATAATCGTAATTCTATCTTTTTATATATATGTGAATTAATAGAAGAATGTACTTTCCTTAACAGTCTTTCACCTGAAACAGAAAATGTCGACATTCATAAAACCATGATTCATTCTTTTTAAGGCATTATTCTTTATAATATATGTATAATATATTAATATTTGATAAATTTATTAATATTAATATTTGATAAATTCTATCAACAAAAAATAGACAAAATTATTCATAGTCGATTCGTATTTTTGAACTGATGGCAGAAAACCAAATGTAAAATGTATTACTACGTAAATTATGAAAGACTACTATGTGGCAGGATCATATTTAAAATAACTACTTTTTAAATATGTGTTTTGAATAAAAAGTAAAAGAGTTATTTAATATTTATTATTTTAAAAAAACTTCTAACCTATATATATAATTTCTTATTTAACATTTTAAATAAGTTTTTGGAATCTCTATTTTATATTTTTTATTTCATAGAAATTGAATCAGTTATTTTATTAATCCCTGGACAATTATTTGTATTGTCAATAATTTCGAGAAAATAAATTGGATCGATTAAATTGGGAGACATTCAATATATGTATATTTATAAAACCTTGTCAATTTGTTCTCTAGAATATATATAATGAATAATATCTGTTAACGCTAAAATCGTTTCAATCTTTCTGTAAAAATAAAATGCCAGATATAATTAATTAGTATACACGACAAACTTTCATGATTTTAATTAATGTATATTTATAAAAAAAAGTATTGTTACCCTTGTTATAATACAATATTTTCAAAATTTTTTATTATATAATCGATAATATTAAATCATTTTTCGTATGTTTTGCAATAATAGAATGAAAAGCTTCATAGATTCGAAATAAAAACTTTGAAATAAAAACTTCAAAGACTCGATATTCAAAAAAGGAAGAAATTAAGCAGGCAGATGAGAGTCGACGTACAATTATTGGAGTGCAAGTAATAAATTCATGTTGACTAATTACATTTTTACATCACAAACGTTTTGGCTCCATTTTGGATCAGCAATGTGTAGTTGATATTAATTCTTAGGTATTCTAAACTTCAAATTGGAACAGCTAAAATATTTGACTTCTAGATGAGTGTGTCTTAATCTTTGAATGTAATCAAATTACTTGAATTAAAATTGATTTAAACTTGTTGATGATTGACGCAAACTTTGTCCGCTTAATTTCTCTTGTTTTTCATATTTTGATAATTTGTTCTACATTGAAAGTGATTAGAAAAACTCTAATTAAAGAAAGTATTAATCATACTAATCTGGCTTTTTGTAAAGCCATATTAAATTAGAAACGGCAGCATACAATCCTGAAAATTTAGAGTGCATGCGGCTTCTAATCTTAAACGTTTAATATGTATATCTTCCTTCGAAATTTCTAAATAGCTAATGATGTGCAAAATATTATCTAAGATTTTCCAAAAGTGTTCCTAAATATTGATGAATAACAAGAGTTTTATATTGCTTTATCATTACAGTAACAGTGTAGTTCCATCAAATTTATTTTTTTTTTATTATTTAATAGTTAAATAAAGAAACGGGCTAATGAGAGTAGCGGTTTACAATGCGCAAGTTAATGACGACTTTTTTTAAAATTTATTCATCAAAATCATTACATAAATGACAATTTATTTTCGACTCTTTTTGAGTCATCATTAGCGAAGTATAAATAAATGATGTCGATTTCGTCGATTCATCAAGGATAAGTCACTCACAGATTGCCAGAAGTGTCAATTGTCCTCAAGAATCGAGATAACTGCATATTAGCTTGGAAGACAATTACTTGAATTAACATTAAATCAGTTGCAAATTGGTGAATCTTATTAATCGGTGAGACACACTTGAGACATTGTAACGTGAACATGTTATCGTGTCTAAAACATTTAAGACATGTTACATTATTAATAAGATTCGCCAATTTGCAACTGATTTAATGACAATTCAAGTAATTGTCTTCCAAGCTTATATGACTTGTGAGTGAACTTATCCTTGATGAATTGACGAAATCAATTTATTTATTTCTTCGCTAATGATGACTTAAAAAGAGAGTCGAAACATTTGAAATCAATGATCATTTATGTAATAAATTTTGATGAATAAATTTTAAAAGTTTATTAATTTACGCATTGTAAACCGCGCTGTACTCTTTCATTAGCCCGTTTCTTTGTTTAACTATTAATTAGTCACTGAGAATCCGTTAGAAAATTTATCTTTTGTTTATTATTATTTACCTTAACTTCGGAACTTTGTGAAAATGGGAAAAAGCCCATTTAATATAATAACAGATAATAACAGATCTGTTCTAAAATTTTGAACAAATACCACGCTGCATAATTCATCTCTTGTGATAGATAATACATAAGTGCTTTAAAGAGACTGAAATCGAGCCGGTTTATTGAAAAAAAAATAATATGCGTCATCTATGATTTGAGCGCGACTTTGAGAACATATGTATATTAAAAAAAATCCAATGAATTTAGATAATTTGTAAGTTTTTGTTAAATATCTTTGTCATAATTAACACGATAATATCCTGTCATATATGAACAAATTTTATTATTAAATATACAACATATATATAAACTTTTATTTATATGATAGACATAAAAACGTAACAAATTTATTGATTTATATTCATCAGCTTGTATATTGATAATGATGATCCAGTCATTACTGTTCAAGTAAACGTAAAGAAAACATAAAGGTAAATTTTGGCTTGATGTATATGTAAATTCTAGCATTTTTTCATGTATAATATTGTGATGCTCTTGTGTAATATAAGTTACATATATCGGCAACTTTTTTGGGCATGGTTCATCAACCACACACACACACATATATATATATATATTCGCTTCACATGCAGCACAGGATAGCACACTTGTTTTGTCCACTCAGTGAATCTGCTTGTTACGTTCATATATTGTTCAGATCCATCATGCAGTATATTTTTTTGTATAATATTAAAAAAGTTTTCGAGAGTGGTAGTCGAGGTATTGCCGGATATAAACTTGCTAAATTGATAAAGTTTAACATTAAAGACTACAACAGATTGCATTATAAATATATATGAAATTGCTATTAAATTTATCCACATATTATTTTTGTGTAACTTTTAATTATAATATTTACTATTACATTTGATTATATAGGCAAAAAATTAATTATTATATTACAATTGTTACTTACTACTCTGAAATATAATCGTTAATACTTTTATCAAGTATTCCTTCAGGTAGTGCTTTATCTAATGAGTGTATAAAGATAAGTGCTACAATAATTATAAAAATATTATATTTAGTGAACAATAATCAGATATTGGATTGATGTCTTCTTTATTTTGAACGTTTCGACTCTCTTTGGAGTCCTCCTCAGCAAGAATGATACAAGTATAATTAGCTTACATGTCCATAATATCTGATTATTGATTGTTCATTAAATAATTGCGCCATTTATCATTGTTGACCCTAATTAGTCTACTATATTTATCTTTTTATATTTTAAATTGAATAATTATCTAATTAATTTTGCTCAAGAAAAGGACCTAATTGTCCTTCTCCGATTTTAACGAGCTTTTAGAATGTTATTCTTCAGACAAAAATAAGCGACACGTATTTTTTTATGTGCCCAAATATACTAAAAATTGACTCATTTTATTTATTAGCAATGAAATTTGATAATCTGAGGATCTTTCAACTGGTTTATGTGCAAATAATCTTCAAACACAATTTCTCAATTTACAATCTTAAAAGATATTCAATGTCGTTTTGGAAACTTTTTCTTGCAAAAAAAGATAAAGTAAATGAAAAATGTATAAAGTAAATTAAAGATTTATGATGATTTTTAACATGAAAAAAATTATCGTTTTTTTTTTTATTAAGTAATATTCCAATAGCCACACACACATGCAAGTGTATTATAATCTCGGTTATAAATATAAAATACTCTTAATTTATCACTTTTTTTTGCAAATGACGATAATAAGAGTCAAAGAAGAATTAATAAAATATTGAAGTTGTTATGAAAATAAATATTATTTTTTAATAAAACTGTTTTTTTTATTAAATTTATTTTTTGTTAGGTATAAAACGTTTACGTCAGCTTGTAAGAGTGTTTTATATTTTTAGCCAAGATTGTATTTTTTTAATAGAATTTATTAATTTTTCACTTACATTTAGAACTTACGTTACCACAGATTTTTTTACACTAGACAATAAGTTTTGATTTTTTCTTCTCGTATCATGGGAAAAGCTTTTTTAAAATATATGCGAGCATTATCGAACAATAGAAATGGCGGGAAAGTTATCGATGGCTATTATTTTGCCCCTTCTCTCTCTTTGCTTTGTCTCTTTCTCTCTTTCTCTCTGACTTTCTCAATTTACTGCCGCCCACTTGCAGTTCGGTGCTAAACTATTTATTAACGCCGACTAACTTACTCGCCGCAGAACTTTGATCTGCGTTAAACGAATTACTGCGTGAACACCATAAACTAGAGTATTCAGCACTCAGCCGTGCGCTCAATGTAGGTCAACGGCTCCTTTTGGATTCCGTGATTAAATTCAAACGGAGGAAAATTCAGACGAACTAAAAATATGTTTATCGCAATTGCAGAGAGATTTTACGGCAGAATATTCTGCAATATTATTTTATGTGAAAAACACGTCTGTAATCCTGATAATTTACAGTAAAAATTATTGTGAATTGAATAGGTTTTTCTTGTTGATTTTTGAATGTTAAAAACGATGCTGCAAGCCAACAAATTTCAACACATCAAGTTTTTATGATAACTGAAGTTTAATGTCCAAAAAATGTTTTTTTTTTTTTAATAACATTTATGATATTTTTTTGTAAAAAAGATTAACATTATTTTGAAATTTTGATTAGAAATCGTGAATTGTTTATTTTCTTATAAAATATATCGTTTTATTTTAATATCTTACTTCTCAGTTATGTTATGAAGGATTTAAATTATACTGTGTATTAAACACAAACTAGAAATTATAAGTATAATGACTTTAATGTCATAGTTAAAATATTTATCACAAAAAAATTTTATATTTGAATCCTTCATAATGTTACTAAAAGGTAAGATGTTAAAGTAAAAAAAAAATACATTTTATGAAGGAGATGTACAATACATTCATGATTCTGATTAGAATTTCGAAATAACATCCTTTTTTTACAAAAAATGTAAAAAACCATTTTTTGTATATTAAATCTTAATTATTTTGAAAACTGAAAGTGTTATTGAAATCTAACTTGCAACATCGTTTTCAGCATCCAAAAATCTGTAAGAAACATCTTAT
The DNA here is from genome assembly GCF_000204515.1 of Acromyrmex echinatior. The sequence goes on from NW_011626985.1 coordinate 144,951, forward strand.
CTGATTCGAAGTGATTAAAAAAAAAAAACATTTTTGTAATACTAGTGTAATTACAATCGGTATGGAGTTTTAACGAGACATAAAAACTATTAGATTATTACTTAACATGAATTTTTCAGTAAGAAAATAAGAATAAATGATTTCGTTGAAAAATAAATATAATATAAATATAAAAATTGTGCTAAGAGGGAGCATTTTATGCTCGCGACGAGAAATTATATCACACTGAACGGTTGAAAGTTTCGTTTTAGTCGTTTTCGTTTCACGTGAAATGTACGCGAAGGAATTTCGAATTTCGCAATTTAAAAAATTCGCTCTGATTTAACCGGCACGATGAAGTCGATTAAAATGGAACGAACGGGGTTTCGTTTAAAGGCGGCCGAGCGCTGCGAAAAAGCCCTACGAATACGGGGACATTTATTATGGCGGTTAAAGGTGATTTTCCAGCGGTGGCGCGGTCATTCCACAGGCGATACTACCGCGTTTCGTGCAAGAACGTTCGCGTAAAATCGTAAAGGTAGTGAAACGAGAAGTTGCGATGTGGCCGAAGAATGGAGGTTTGATCTACGTAGGTATGGGGGTGCGCGCGCGCGCAAAGCTTTACGACTTCGTCCACTTTACATTAAAAGCATTCTCGCGGTTAATGGACGACTTCTCGTTAACGAACTCTAACTGTGAGTTATCGGTACGTGAAATTCCGGGGACGAGTCAGGATCGAGCCCAAGCTAGCCGTCTTTCGCCTTTCGATCTTCTTTCCGTGCGTTCCGCCGGCGCGCTCATAAATTATCATCGTCGATTAAAACTTTATTGCCAGCGTAGCTTCGGTCGCACCCCGAGGGTAGACTGTAAATGTCGAACGCACGTAGATAGAAAATTTCCAAGTTTGCCGCTCGTTCGTTCGTTCGAAAGTTCTTACGTCGAGTCGCGACAGTATCGTGCGGGGGGCCTCCGACTTACTAAATCTCAAAGATGACAATCTTCGTGTAATCCTCTCTCCTTTGGCGTGCCGTTTCTGAAAAAGCTGCGTTGCTCGAATGAGAGCTGCTATCGAGAAAGAGAACACGCAAAAGTTTGCATATACATGCAAAAATGTTCAAGTTACATCTTATTTAATACCAAAAAGACAGCGCCACAAAAATTCCATCTGTTGAGGAATTGAAGATCACTCTGTTTTGTGTTCATCAAATTATTAGTAGTGTCTCTATAAGACATAATATTCTTAGAATGTTATATGAATATTAAAAAAGGATAAATAATATTGAAGGACTATAAATATGATATATATGCAAGTATATATGTATGTACAGTGCATATAGTAATTCAAGATTGAATTATATTTAAAGCATTAAAAGATCTGCTTTGACCATTATAGGTCTTTTAATTTCTAGTATTGATTGTTCTCACATATGCGGTCTAAAATAAAGATTCTTAATATTATAAATGTCTTTATGTAACATTCTAGGAATATTGAGTGCTTATAGGGTTATATTTATTAAGAAAATAAACTTGAAGTGTTATGAAAAGCAAATCTAAATTCTAAGCAGAATTATAAGGCTTGTAATGTATTCTTATAAGATTTGTAAGAATTTTTAAATGCTTATATCTTTATTTTTACATTATTTTTACAAACAGCTTCTTAATAGCCTAATAAGATTTACAAAAAATCGTAGATTTACGAATAATCATACGTCTTACGATATGCATAAAATTAGAATATTAATCATAAATTCTTACAAATTTTACGAGAACACATTACGAATCTTACAGAATTGATTCTGCATAGAATTGATCCATTAATTATCATGTCTTAGCGCCGAGACACTACCGTGTCTCCAGATCTTATGAAATAATAATAAAAATCTTATTAAATAATTACTAAAAATAATAAACATTCAAAATGATCACCTTTAGCTTTGGGAAACGTATCAGTGACAACTACATATGTTTCTATGTATAAATTCTTTCAGGTAACCAATAAAGCAGTTTTCACTTCACTTAGTAATGAAAATCTTTTTTGGTATAAAGCTTCTTTAGTAATTAATAAGATGCAATTAATAATTGAGTTTGTTTTTTTAATATACGTTACTATCCAGGTAGCAAGCTGACGTTATTTATCATCATTTTCACGTTGATCAAAGTGATGACCTTACTGTCTGTGTAATAATTTAATAAAAACACAAACTTTGTAGCCAAACTTTTTTTGTCATCTTGTAAGGTGTGGGGAAGAGGAGAAGCTTGTAGTTCGTCGAAAGTTTGGCCGATAACATTTCGTCCGGTGCTGAATTAACGCGCGATTCTTTCGTCTTTTCACAAAAGTATCGTGGTTTAAGGAAAAAGTCGGTTTAAAGTTCGATGCAACAGCATTCAAATGCTATCCAAATACTCGTTCTCACGTTTGCTTTCACGAAAGAACAATTGCAGTTTTATCGAAAGCACCGGTGCGCTCATACGCGAAGTTTCGTTATTACCAAAATTACCCCATGTGGAGCGTGCGTCAGAGGGTGTTTTCACTGGCCTTCATAATGTATGATACGATACCGAACTCCACGGCTATCTAACAATTAGTTTCTCTCGCTTATAATAGCACATTATGACACATTGCGCATAGTGGAGAATATAATAAAATATAATATAATCGCGTGTGTATACTATCGTTAACATTTATTTTTGTACTGCCTTCATCCTACTGTATTCGAAATATCCAAATATTTGCATTAGTGTTTGACAGAAAACGTATTTACTTGATTCGCGAAATGCTGTATTTTAATCTGCAAATGATGAATTCAAAGAAATGCTATCAAAACATAAGAAAATGACATTTTGGATTTGCTTGAAAATAATACAAATACATTGTTAGATATCAGAGAAGCGATGGTAAACCTATTCCTTAAGTTAAATAATATTTTATTATTTTTAACTTTAATTTCCATGTGTTAATATGTGAATCCATTTATTTTAACTTTAATTTTCACGTATATTAATATGTGAATCTATCTATTTCTCCTAGTTTCAAAGTAAACATGTCCATATTAACATTCTTAATAAATAATAAATTAAATTTTAGTCAAAAATAGATCTTCTTGAATTAATTTCTTTAACTCTATTGTTTTTATTAAATTAACGACATATTGATAGAAATAATAACACAACCTATAGGAATGATTAAAAATAACTCCAACTGTGAGTAGATTAATACAATAGTATAGTAATTATGATAACAATAAATGTAATATTTTTTTATATTTACCAGAATTTAAAAAGTTGTTATCATATTTTATAATTTTATTCGCAGTACACTGCGCTTACTTTATATAATTTTAGGATTCAATAAGATTTTCAAACGGTTGAAAGTGCAGCCTGATGCGCTAATGTAGCGTTAACTTCTGTTAAACGTAGCCAATGATTACCCTAAATTTACTAAATTTACTAAGTTTAATTACGATGTCTGCAAATAAAGTGTACGTCTCTAAACTATTGTCTATGTACGGATGACATCGTCGTATATTGTCATGGCTAGAGATAAGCTAATGGTCGAATATAGGTATGGGGGATCGTAAGACGACTGCGGAGTAATTAATCGTTCGCGTATTGCGTCCATGTGCGTGCGAGCGTGACACGCGGCTGCATGCGTGCATGATGTAACACAGAATAATTATCGTTCCCGCTGTCGCGTGACGCGGGATATTTTCCTCTGAATCCGTACGTAATTAACGACGGATTACAACGGCTGGTTAATTATTGCAAAGCCCACTTCTGGACCGACCGTTGCTACGTCGGAGCACGTCACTTCGTGATAATATCCCTCCATCAATTATGTTCTAGTGGTCTATAATACCGCAGAAATAGGAACAAACCAATATGGATCTGTGTCGGACATTTTTGAAAAGACTGAAGTTTCAATAAGTATTTTTAGTGATATAATTATGAGAGACAGAGCAGAATTTAATTCCAATTTATATTTCATTAAACTTCCTAATAAAACAGATTTATAAATTAAAATTACTTTTAAATAATAAAAGAGGACTAATGGATTTTTTCTTGAATCTATAGTCTCTCGTTCTCAATCATATCTCAATCATATCTCAATCATAGACGATTCGATTTTAACTAGCGAAATCTTCGTTTGGAGAAGTTCGTAGCTTTTCCATCTCTTGCAGAGTGTCTCTTGTTATTCATCTTGTCTGTGTGTAAATCCTGACGTGGCCGCTTACTGCATATTATCACGCACACAATCGTGCTGCTTCAATTGGTTCGTCACGAATAAAGCTGGTTGATGCATCGCAATTGTATACTCAGCCGGCGAAATCCCCTTGTAAGTTGTTAATTTTATGCATAAGAGGCGCGCATGGGTCGAGATGATTCCTGCATTACACGCGTGTTATAATCCTGCAACCCGAGTATAAACGGTTCTCGAATAATGGATTGCATTCTCTTGTTTCACATATGTAATTTTCTTTTTCTATTTTAAACATTCTTCCTTGAGATAAGAGATATATTAGATGAAATTTCTTTGATTAATGTTTTTATCTGCACCTGACTACTGTACAATTTTCATGATAAATTCATTAAAAGATTTAGAAAGTAATTAATGTATTATATAGAAAATTCCCCCTTTATCATTTTTTATAATAATATACTTTCAATTTAAAGATCTATTATCTTAGAAATTGGGAAGAACATTAAAATTGAAATAAAAATTCACAATATGATCAAATTAAAAAAAATTGAGTTTAAAAAATTGAGAGAGAAAAATGGTTGTCACTACGATTTAGCTGTAATTCACAGCCATTTCTAGTGTGTTTCGTAAAACATTATTTGATCTTTGACTTTTATGTGACTAATCTCGATTTCCATCAATGTAGATTAACTTCAATTTACTCTTCGCCTTTTTCTAATCTTTAGAACTAGAAAAAGACAAAGAATAAGTTGAACCGAGATTAAAGTTAATCTACATTGGTGGAAACGAGCATTAATTACTTTATTCTAATAATAAGTTTTTGTTTTAACCTTTTACTGCATCAATTTTATTCTATAATTTATTTGATGGATCTTATATTAACACTGACAAAGTTAATTTTGCAATCTCGTACTTTTTTATTGATATATTTTACTCAATCAATAAACTAATGAAGAATTACTTCTGAATTATAAATTGTAGATGTTCCATGTGATGAATACTAGAAATTATTATTATATTAATGCGGAAATAATTGTTATCTTATTGAAAATGACAATTTTTTGTTGGTCACAACTATGCAATAAATTTTCTTCATGAGAAATCTTTTTCTCGCTAATTACTCCACTGTTATTCTCAGTTGCGCTCTCAGTTGAGCTCCTATCACATTGTGACATTTGTTTCATATAAAAACTGTGCAATCTATACTTACGAAATTGTGGTCCACAGACTAGTAGTTTGCACAAAGAAACGACGTGGAGTTCTTAAAAGTGGACTTAGACGTTTAATTAAAACGTTATTGTTATACGAAAATTTATATATATATTTTTCGAAATTCTGTACATTTTGTATGTTAACGAAATTACATTATGTTTCGCATTCCAAAATGATAGCCAAAAAATAAAAATTTGGCCGATTTTCGAGGACTAATTATGTTTGATTATTTATAAAAAACATATGTATCAAACATTTTTATCCTCTTTACAAACTTATAAAGTTATTAAAATCAGTGAGGCACATCTGGGAGCCTTTCCTTGTTCAGTGCATCTTGGTTGAAAAGTTCAATTAAAAGAACGAAATTGAATTATTAAGGAAAGCACAACATTCTTGCGGATCTGCTTTTGGATGGAAATGTAATTTATTATTAATTAAAGAAAAATAAAAAAGAGTTATGGGAGTCACCGCGATTATTTTACTTTTCTTCAGGAATGGAAAGTTGTTTTTTAAAAGTAACAAATTATTATTATTCGTTACTGTGTCAAAAAAGTAATAAGTTATCATTATTAGTTACTGTTTTTTAAAAGTAATTCGTTATAATTACCATCACTTAAAAAATAATTATAATTCGTTATAATTTCGTTACTTTTTGAAAATCACTCTAAAATAAATGCTAAAATACCAGTTTAAATTAAAAATTAAATAATTCGCCTCGGTAGTCTAAAGACTTAGGACGCTCGCACGGAATGCAGGAGATTCGACTTTCGGTCGAGGTAATATTTTTCGCAATAAGAATTAATTATTTACAGATTTTAATATGTTCATTCAACATTATTAAGATCGTTTTGAAGATGCGAGTAAACATAAAAAATTGCTAGTCAATTTAACTCGTGATATTACTGCGGTAGTTTAGTAGAGTTAACGTTTCAAGATCGAAAAATCATGTTTGTATTATCACATATACGCGGGATCCTACAATATATTATATTGTAAACATTAAATATTAAAAAAATATAATTTAAGAAATATTAAATAAAAACAAAGGAAAAAACATTTTTTTAATTGAAACCTTAGATAAAAAAAAATTAAAATTAAAAAGAAGGAATTTAAAAAAATTTAAAGAAAAAATTTAAAAAAGCTTAAAAATCTGTTTAAACAAAAATATACTCCCGACTGCTGCTAGAAGTTAATTAATATAGACGGAAATCTTAAAAAAACAAATTTTAAAAAATTAAAAAAAAAATTAAAATTAAACAAAAAGAAATTTGAAAAAAAATTAAAAAGTTTTTTAATTAAAAATATGTATAATTAAAAATAAAATAAAGAAATATAATTTTAAAAATTCAGAAACGAAAACTAATAAAGACAAGAAGAAACTTAAAAAGTAAAAAATTTTTTTAAATGAAGATTAACAATACAATTACTGATAATTATATGCTATAAACCAAACCCTCTGTTTTCGCCAATCTTCGGTTGGCAGTAGTCGATCGTAAAAACTAGTCTAAAAAATACTTTTGCAATATTTTTGTTTAAATGTTGATAAAGACAACAATAACACTAGTTTTATTTTTTACTTTTTTCTTAAAAACATAATTTTATAGCTCTGAAACTTTTAAAATATACGGCAAACTGAGATATCCGTCCGACATATCACGTAGAAGTGTAAAATAATTCCTGAAATAATATATATTCTCGGTATATTTCTCAGTTGTCAAAAATCGCTGCAGGAGTGCTGCGGCAGTTGACAGCTATGTATTTCAGGAATTATTTTATACTTCTAAATTCTATGTGACATAGATATCAGACAGATATCTCAGTTTGCACATATTTTACAGTTTTCAAGATTACGAAATTATTATGTTTTTAAGGAAAAACTAAAAGTGAAACTTTAGCTAACAAATAAAAATTATTGTATGTAATTTCCCTCTCATATCGTCATGAGAGAGCCAAATTTTAATATTTGAATGAATATAATTTCCAGTTCTACAATCTATACACATCAATTAAATTTTCAATCTTAAAACGCTATTGGGCTGATATTTTTTGCAATAAATTTTTTATAATATATATTTTAAGATACTTATCAATATATAATAAATATATTATTAAATATATTATTACTTGTAAATTTAATTTGTGTTATATTACTATTTTACTTTTAATTAGGATTACGTTTAAGATAGAAATTTTAATTGGCGCGAAATTTGGAGAATTTATATTATCTTAAATTAATATCGAGAATAAATTATCTTAAATTTAATAATAAATAAACTAATCACAGAGACGTATCAATTTTAACATTTTAAGACATTAAAACGGTCTTGAAATCAGAACAAATTATGAATACTATCTAAAGATTGAACAAATGAAAATTATGTCATAAATATATTAGGTCCAAAATACAAAAAGAAAAATTAAATACAAAAAGTAAATTATGCGAAGCTATCCGGAAACACGTTGACAAGAGGGAGAGTACAAGACAAAAACTGGCGTTACCTAATAAATCGATATATTAATGTTTTAATACTTACACAACTTTTCTAGCGACATGTACTGATATCTATTGTGACAGATAGATCGTTATTGAAAATGTATAAGTATGATATCATTGATATACCAACTTATTAGGTGATTCCAGCTTCGTATTTTTTTTCTTGTCAACTCCTTTTGTATCAATAATTTGTATTTTTATTTCTTAGACGAACGTTTTTTAGAAGCAAATCTTGAAAATAACATCTGTAAGACCAATATGCGTCCATTTTTTGTCGTACAACAAATTTTTCAAGCGTGTCAATCGACTGCACGACAGAGAGGACCTCGGACCTCTTTGTCCTATAGCCAATCGACAGACTTAAAAAAATTGTACGACAAAAAATGGACGCATGTAATACTGACCTAAGATGTTATAAGGACAAAGTCTGTAAAGAATCATAAATCAGGACATTCTTAAAGGTGTCATATAGACGTCTTTCTGATAGTTCCAAAAAATGTTTCATGAATATTAGGACGTCTTTATGATGTCTTATAATCGATGTTCTCTGTGTACCTACTAACCCCGTTATAAATCCGCGCGTGCGTATAAGCATATCGAAATTTAATACACACGTCACGATCGTGCGTTACTGTTTTCTGCCACATAAAACAGTTCTGCTCGTTCAGTCTATGTTGGTACAATAGTACGGCAATTTATTGTGCGTGTATGTGACTGTCCCATTGATTTTCATATACCAAATATAAAAATTGCTTGCGTAGTTTCGTTCAACAAATATTACCGCTATTCATAATAGACTCTTCATTCTGTACAAAATGCCTGTAACGCATTACCGCAATAATTTATTTCATTTTGTGACGTTTTGCCATTTAACGTTACTGAAATGCACGTCTCGGATATTTCGAGCTCTCCCTGGAAATATGTGTATATAAACTCGCGACGTTACCTCCTTTTCTCCCTTCGATCCGCCACATGCTTCAACGTCCAACAATGCTAATGCGAGCCATTCTAGCCATTTGTGGGATAGACATTTGTATCCTGTACTATAGGTACCATTTTATTATCCATGGATGCCAAATTTCCTCCTCGTGGAAGCTTGCAAATGTCGATCGGTCGGCCAAAAATTTCCGCAGACAGACGAAATGGGAGGTCATCGGAGGGCGGTGGCCTTTTTTTCGGGAACGTGTGCAGCGACAGTTCGCAAATGAAATTCCATTGCGCAATTTGCTACGATTACGGTGACACGCTTATTTTATACGACACGGTTACTTTATAAATCACACAGGATGGAAAACGAGGTGCGAAGAGGGCGTGTTTTTCCGAAGAAAAATAAATTCTATGTAATTTTCGCAGATTAGCGCGACACGTATCCGCCGCGCCGCGATTCGAGCTCTCGCGGCTCTCGTAAACTCGTAACCAGGCCGCGTAAGTTACGAGCGACTGCCGTTCTCGTTGTACACCGCAATTAGTGTGATCTATCGCGTAAATGTAATAACGCGTATACATTGCCGCCGCCACCGCGCTGCCACGTTTTAAGTGTTTCGTTTCAGCGGCCGTAAAAATATGACGACGGGCGGTGTATCGAGTTACCCGCGGAATCCCCTCATTTGCTACCCTTTGCCTATCTCGTTTCCTACCCACCCATTCCCATTTCATCCCTCCCTCATCTCGTTTTTTACTTCTCTCTCTCTCTCTCTCTCAAACACACACAAAATACGCGCGATTTACGTGCCGATGTGTTCCTATCTATGAGAGAAGTATAATACATATATGCTGGATGAATTCCGAAGGGAATGTGATAACGTACACCCGACCATAGATACATAATCACTTTTTTGCTATGCCGGTCGCCTATACCTGTGTTCGATGCGCAACGCTGCTCCAACGTGCTTTGGAGTTTGGACAGTACTTTTAATGTTATTTCAGTTATTTCTCTGTCGCGTGACCCATTATAATGAGAATAAAGTAATCATGTACTCGTGTCTCTCTTTCTCTCTGTATTATCCCTTTAGCCGGTGAATCTTTTGCAATAACGTTTGATGTAATTATTAAAAAAAATAATGTCATATCGTTAAAATATGACAGGAGATGGAGTAGATTATATAATTAACGATGAGCGTACTCTCTAAAACTTTTGAATGAAATCTCACTCTAAAGATTGAAAGTTGAGTATTCTTTTTTAACTGGCTCAATTTTCACTCTTTAAGAATGAGATTCCAAACAATTTATAGAGTAACGATATCAAATTTTATGGTATAATTTTATATATATTATGAAAAATTGCAAATATATGTATAAAAAAATATATGTATAAATAAACAATATTTAAATAAAAAACGAAAAAGCTAGATAAGAAAATAGATGTTGTTTCCATTAATTTTCGATTAAATTTCGTCCACGGAATTTTATTTCCGGAGGAATCACTATCATCCGATTAAACGAATATTTTTATTACGTTTCTAATAATTGTGCACAGCCTTTCAAATTTTCTGACCGACATAAATTGCGATAAGTAGCATGTATCATATTAACCTCGTCTCCCTATTCGCAATCGACATTGTCGTCGCGTCAGTAACACGCACGCGTGATCAAGCTTTTAACAAACTTGACGACAAAGGCTGTTATAATTGGTGAGGACAGTAACAAAGCCTTATCCGTAATGAATTCCTCTTTATCTCGCCAAATAAATTTCAATTCCGATTTTATAAATGTGACATGTCGCTGTTCTTCGCGCTGGTTGGTCATTGTAATCCAGGGTTATACAAACACATGTGTATGAGGTATTATACAGTCGGCTTTCAATGAATTTAAAATCGGTTTGTTCATAAGAGAAAGATGAGTTAATATAATTACAAAAGAATATTCATACATAAGGTCAACTGAGAGTAAAACGATCGTAGCAAGTTACATAAGTTAACAATTTTACATTAATATGTAAAATACTCTCTAAAACTTTTGGAGTGACTCTTATTCTGAAGAATGAAATTTCACTCTCTTAAAAATTGAAAATTGAGGATTTACATCAAACGTTATTGCAAAAGATTCACCGGCTAAAGGGATAATACAGAGAGAAAGAAAAAGAGAGAGACACGAGTACACGATTACTTTATTTCCATCCTTTTTCAAGCTAATTGGCTAATTTTCGCTCCTTAGAGTGAGATTTCACTCCAAAGAATTTAAAGAGCATATTAACTTCTTTTAAAAAAAAATATGTTTTACATTATTAATTTATTACTACAATTAATCGTTAAGTATCGTGCCTTTTACTTTAAATTATTTCTGAACATTTTTTTATTGCTTTTATTTTGAAAACAATTTTATTTATTGTTTAATATAATTATAATCTTTGGCAAGATTACCGTGCTATTTTCAGGACAAGTAATTGACTATGAATAGTAAATAAGGTTTTAAAATCAATCGACAGACAATTCCTATAAACACCTTTTCACACCTTGGCCATTAAATTTGCTGCAGATTATTATTTGCCACAAATTAAAATTCAGTTTGCGGTTGTTTCATAGAATTTAAAACAATTACGAGAGAAGCGATGAGGTTTGTTTCGTATATGTGTAAAGTTTCTCACGTTTCCTGTGTGCTTTTATATCAACACGCGCACACACACACACACACACACACACGCGCGCGCGCGCGCGCGCGCACGCACAGAGCTCAAGGTGGAAGCCGCGCGGCCAAACACTTCTGTAGATGCACTTAACACAGCGATAATATTATGTCTCGTTGGAACAGTTGGTGGTTGAAGAGGCTGGAATGGTTGGCGGCCAACCATTTGCGGTAAATCGGTCGCGACAGGGACTTGCTCGTGGTGGACTTGCGGCGTTGGGGCACCCTTAGTTGCCAACGTATATCGAGAGTATATGTCATAGTAAAGATCGGTACTGTCTTTTCGCAAAAAAAGATATCATAATTTTTCCCTCTCTAAAAGATTTTAAATAAAAAAAATTACACAGTGACATTTTGAAAACACAATGTGGAAAATTTTGCGTACAGTAAAATGGGGCAAATTTGCCTTAAATTCTGATAATTCCCAGATAGCACATATGTCAAAATTAGAGCAAAAAATATCTTAAGTCTCTTGTTCACTCGCCGTTATTATCTCAGATTATACTTGTGATTTTAGAAGTGAGAAATCATACAATAACAGTTCTTGCAAATTATATTTAAATAAAAGTATCTATTTTTCAATAAAATAACATTTGCAATCAATAAAATAGACTCATAAAATACTTGCGATCTTCAAACATTATCTTCTTGTTTTGGGAAGAAATTAACAAATAATTTGACAAATTTGTCACAACTCTACGTAGTTTATTTATTAATTATTATTTATTTTCTTTTTTAGTTATACATGATTGCCAGGAATACAGTTATTTGTTAATTAATAAAACAAAAGAAGAGTTTTCGGTTATTTTACAAGTCGGTTATACCGATTCTAATAATAAGTGTTTTATTGAAACATATATGTCTACATTAATATATTTAATATATTTTGCAAGAATTTTTATTACATATTTTCTCGCTGACGTCACATATTTGTATATTAATATATTTTGCAAGAATGTTTATTGCATATTTTTTGCTTCTGACGTCACAACTTAAATATGTAATGGTGAGTATATAAACAGAAGAGCTCTAAAAACATCTTAAAGACATTTTACAACGTCTTATATCTTGATTTTGCACATGCTATCTAGACATTTTTTTAATTTGCTGACCAAAGTTATCCCATTTTATGGTACCTATATTTCAATTTCAAACACAAAATATAGTCTTATAATTCATCGAAAAACGCGCGCATACAGAAAGTTTACCCTTCATTTAATTTCATCGCGTCGCTCGCCGCAACTACTTATACGGAAGTCGCGCGTCTCGTTTTCGTCACATTGCCGGCAATTTTAAAGTCCGCGGTTAACCCGTAAACGTACCATCCCGGCATCTTCTGTAAGCCAGGTCGTAAACCGGAAACTTCATTTCTTTAATGAGCATGTAAATTCTGCGCGGCGACTCCGGACATGATTTCGCGACGGCTAAGCGTATCCGCCTGTACACGGATCCATCGTATATTCAGTATTCGTACTCGCATATCAACGCGATATCAACGCGAAACGCGTCGGGAATTTCGTTATGGCAATCATGCACGGGGCAGCATGGCGTCGCGACGTTGGAAGACGCCGACGGAGGTGACGACCGGCGCGAAGGAGATTTACTCTCCTTTTTATATTTCGCCCAAGACGCGCATTTCCGACGGACGACGCGACGGAGGAAAGCGGGATTAATGAATATTCAGGAGGAACGGAGCACAGAGTTGGACTCTGCACTGGTTGGCACGAGATAAAGAAGAAAGAGAGAAAGAGAGAGAGAGAGAGAGAGAGAGGAGGGAGGGAGGGAAAAATAGAATGGTCAGCAAGGGAGGAAGCTGGAAGAAGAAAGATGCATGAGGGAAGAGAGATGGAGGACGGACGCGAGAAAATGCTCTGACGTTAACGCGATTAATTTGCTGGGAACTTTACATTTTAATATTCATCTCGGGGACGCTCTCCCTGACCTCCTTCTTTTTCTTTCCTGCCTTCTTCCAGTATCCCTTCCTTGCTTCTTTCTTGTCCTTGTTTTTCCGCTCGCCTTACTTCTTCATGCGACCCTTCTAATCTTACTTTTTTCCCCTTTGTCCCTCACGCGTTTTCCCGGTTCTTCCCTGGCTTCTTCGCGCTTATTTACCCTGGCAGATTCGTGACGATGCGCCTCGAAAGTTTAGTATAATAATAGTCTCTCGCGAGTCGAAAAGCCAATGAGGCAGAGTAAGGAGAGAGTATGTGCTTAAAAATTTATCGGACAGTTTATGGTATTAACAAATCTGAAATTAATAGCTAGGAAAAAAATATTTTATATATATCTGCGATATTTTTTTTAGATTTAATAGATCCTAGGTTAAAATAGATCCTAGCTATTTTATTTTAAGAAATACTATATAGGAAAGAGAGTTGCTGAATGCGTGTCGATTATTTCATCAATAAATTTTATGTTTTTACTCAATATTTTATTTTAATATAAATAAAAACATTTAGCGACAAAAATATGAAATAAATGAGAAATAAGTAATATAAATAAAAATTTAATAAATAAATTACCCTCATCTTGTTTTTTTTTTTATTAAGAACATTAAAAAATCAAGTACAACTGATGTTAATTTTTCATCAATTCATTTCATAATATTGCTGATATTGTTATCATGCATTTTTGTTATTTTTAGAAAAGGATGTTTATTGCAGAATATATTACACTTATCCTATATAGATATTTGCAGTTGTTATATAATTTTAATGATAATATATATATATTATTAAAAGATTAAGGTTTATATTTTTATAAAATCTATCAGTTTCTCCGAAACCATACCATCATAAATTTTATTTAATTAAATGAATATTATACAACTGCGATAATTCATAATAGTAAAGCTAATAATTAATATCAATAAAAATGTAACAGTTGCAAAAATAAATTCAAGTTAAATAATTTTACTGCATTCGGTAGCTTTCTTTTAAAAGAGACATTACGTTGATTTTATAAAGGATCGTAATTATGCTTTAAAAGTATGATAATACCTCGAAAACGAGGACAAAGTTCCTAAATGTTGAAATTTGAACAAATTTACACGAGTTTGTTCAAATAACTTTTTTCACGGAGCTATTACATTAAGAAATAGACTTTAACAGCTTGCTTTTCTTACATTCTTCTTGATTACAGAACAAACATTCCTAATTAAACACGTTTCCCGTTTTCTTCCCTTCGTGCTACGTCTCTTATTTCTCGATGGGTTTTTGATTTGTGTTAACAGAGCGGTTTCAGTATGTGCGCGCATCAGGCGAGCCTGTCGTAGAGCTCGATATTGATCGAGGAACACCAATGCGCATGCATTGCGTGTCCTATATTTATTTAATTAGTCGACTGATGGGAAGAAAACGAGAGTTGACGCCGCGGGACATTACAGATAGATTGGTTGGTTACCACCCGTGGAGTCTCTAATTAAACTCGGCGAACTACAATGTAATAAAAACACAGATGCGACTATTCGGTAGACAGCGAGCGTATCGATTATTGTCACGACGTTGACGCGAAAAATCTGTTCATTCTTTCTCTCTTTTAATCCCGTTATTTTCGCTTGAGAAACGTATGTGTGTATAGTATTACAGTTTAATTTAGTCGACGCGAAAATAATCCCCGCCATGCTAACTGAATAAATACGTTTTTGCAAGCTTTTCAGATTTGCCTAAAAAAAATAAACAATTTAGAGTATTATTATTACACATATCAAACGTCGACACGTATACGAGTAGCGTAAAAAATTAATGCTGCTGTGGCAGTATCTATTAGAGAAAGTTCAAATATAGATATGTACCTGAACTAGAACATGTATTTCGAGAAATAAATTTTACGGCATTGGCTTAAAATCGACAATCACCGGTTGAGACTACTTTGAAAACTGCAACTGACAATTTCCGCAGTCTCCTGCGAGAGCACGTGCGCGGCTCAGGGGATCCGCAGAACGACGAGGATCGAAACAGGGTATATAGAACGAGAGAAGGGTGGGTTTCGCCGCGGGTAATAAGGGCGGCGGAGGATGTAGTTGGTGGAGTAAGGGAAGGGAGGAGGAGGGGGACATCAAGTCAGTTGTAGGTTGAGACCTTTGCATCCATGTATAGCACGCTTCAGAGGGTTATGCGCGGGAGCCTCGTAATAATATAGATGACTCCGATGCGATTAGGAACGCAAGCTTCGAGGAAATGGTCCTTCAGAAGTGCTTACCAGGCGTTCCGCCCTTCTCTCTCTCTCTCTCTCTCTCTCTCTCTCTCTCTCTCTCTCTCGTTCTTGCTTTCTTCCACCTTCTCATTGCTTGCAATATTCGAGCTTGCTTGGCAGCAAGCGAACCCCCTTCGATTCTCCATCGATTCTCGTTCCCTTTCGTCCGCTTGATAGGCGTAGATCGGACAGCCGTCTCTCGCACCATCGAGGGCTGATCCCTCGAGGCCTTTCCTCGAATATCCGTTGCTTAGCACACGTTCCATATACATTTTTAATCGATTCGACACGCTTTCCGTTCCAACGAACGGTGCCGCTTTAACAGTGATTTGGACTCGACCGAGTTTACTGCTTTTCTCTGCCTAAAACGTTTATCGTTTTATTTTATTTTATTTTTCAGTCGTTGCAATTTTTATTCCAGGCCAGGCATGACGTCAGGTTAAATAACTGATGCGCCAGTCGGCCAACATAAAAATTTTAGCTTGGCAAATTTAATTGTTCTTCAAACTGACGTGCCGAATATTCTCTAATATAATTGTCTGGTAAAAGTTTTGACAATTGCGTGGTCGCCCGTCTCTTTATAGTCGCCAAAGGGTAAACGTAATTATACGTCGCGCTTAACTTTCGGAAATTTCTTTGCACGTAAAATTGAAATTTGTGGAAACGGAGACTAAAAAAACCGGTTAACTGTCCGGCGGGCTCTTTAAGCGAAATTAGTCTATGGTTACGGAGTCGAGAGGCGGTGATAATAGCACTTGTTGGTGAGCGAAGCCTGCCCGCTCGGGCTTCGTCCTCTAAAATAAAGTTACGGCCATTAACAAAACTAGGTTTCTCACTTTAACTTGTCCTAAAAATCCACGTTGCATAAAAATTGGAGTCGCTAAATTGGTGGCAGTTGCTATCTCGCGTATTTTCACATTTTACAGGGCAAGGTGCTTCCGCGATTCTTTCTTTTATCCTCGGATTTGTTTTATAACGTTTTTAAATAATAAAATAAATATTTCTATACAACATATGATATTTTCATTTTGTACAATTACAATAAATTATTAGACAATTTATAATGAATATCTTCAATTAACAAAAATACGTGTATACAATAATAGTCATGCATATTTTCCGATATATTATTAAAAGTATTATTTATATACATATATTGTATTAAATGTAATTAAATTGTTATTAAAAAATTAGATTAAAATGTATTATTAATTTTATTTTATTAATTAAATTTCTATTATGTGAATATTCTCTAATTATTTGCACAACTGAATATAGATATATTACATTATTATGATGATGTTAGATTGCCTGAAAACATTTTAATGCCGCAATCATTACTTATTTGTTCTTTAATTTCTAATTTCTACCCGCAAAACAGCGAATAATGTCGTCCGCGCGACAACGTAACTGCGGTGGCATTTTTCCCCATATGTTTAGGACAAAAAACGTACGATATTTTAAGTTACCTGAGATTTTTTCAGAAGACGCACAATTTATCGCCGGTCCCTTGAGTTTCCTGCCACGGCCATGGATAACCCCCGGTTCTCATCCCACCCGCCATGGCGGATAACCCGGCTCTGTCCGCGCCACGTTCGCTCTATGGCGGCACTCTCTTTCATACATAGCTGACATTTACCACCTCCCATATCCACCCTCTCTCATATTACGCGTTGAAATAGCCCTCGTCCCCCGAGCGAAGGCGCAGCAGGACGTAATAGCATTCTCGGAGAATTACTTATACCCTCCTGTGACCACCACTCATCGTGGCCAAGTTTCTCTCTTTCTACGCGAGCTCTTTTCCTGATAAAGTCTCACCTTGTTAAAAGCAGCGTCACTCTAACTCCTCTTCGACGACGAAAATAATCAGAAATAAACGCGCGGCATTTAGTACGGTAATTTTCTCGCCTCTTCCATTCTCGAGGTGTTTGCTCGATTATATTTCATAGAAAATAATACCTGTAAGGACTCTACGCGATTGTTTCATATTCAAATGCTGAAAAATAATTCTATAGAGAGAATTGAGAGAATATTGAATTTAAGTTACGAGAGAAATATTGTTAAAGCAATAATACTAACTTAATTCCTTAAATTAAAAAAATTATATTTTTAACTTCCGTGTTTGCCAAAATCTTCATGTAAATGTGTAAATCAATTCATTTCTATGGTTGAATTGTTCACAATTACTTTCAAAATCTATGTTAGTATATCTTAGTAAATAATAAATTAAATTTAAGTCAAATTTAATATACTTTCTTAAGCTAAATTATTTAATTTTATCGTTCTAGTTAAATTAACAGCTTCTACTTTCGAGTAGAAGCAACCTATGGATATTCTTAATGTTCAATTTCTTTACCTCTAGATAACTTTATCCAAAAAATCTACCACGTTACAATGGAAATATCTCCTGGATAAAGTTATCCACAACTTATCTGGAAGTGAAGAAATTGGGCAAAAATAACTCAAATTGGACGTAATTGGTTACGAATTAAACAGTGAAGAAAAAAAGAAAAACGATTTTATTTTTGAAAATCTTTTTACATTCATTTAAACCACTTATGTGCACGAGTAAATTTACCAGTGGACGATTAATAAGGGAGGGACAAGAAATTTTAAAATAAATGTGTTTAAAATAAAGTAATAAGTATGCGGCATTTTGGTACGAATCGTAATTCTTTTAATAAAGAGGCAATAACGTCGTTACGACTTTCACGCAAGTGGCAAGGCTACATATATCACGATCCGCCATCAAGTACACGTCCTATCCGTACGGGTATTACGTAATTGCAGCGGGACGTTTATATAACGGGAATATTGTGGGTTATATAACGGATGGCATAATATATATCTTAATAAGCGCATGCAGGCTGTACGTACAAAGTAAATTTCATCGTTATTATTGAATCGCCGCTCTGTAATAAAAAATCCGTGGTGTGGTGAACGTTTATGCGAATGCATGTCGGTGATAATTTGCGATTCACTCGAAAGCAGAACAAGAGAAAATCCTTGTTTTTCTCCCAATTTGTTCCGTCGTTTACTCAGTTTTCCCTCACGACAAATCCTATTATCCTCTAATTAGTTCTTTTACATAAATTAAACGGTGTAAAATGTATTATGCCTCATTTATAATTATTTTCTTAATACAATATTATGTATTTTATACTCTCATTTATCATTTCGTATCTCTTTTTTAATATTATTGAAAGATATTAATAAAAACGTTTTTTTATAATGCTTTATATACTGGACGTTAAGATATTATAATATATAATTACAATTTATTTTTGGGCATTGTTTATTTTAAACTGTCTAATATGACGTAAAGAAATACAATGACCTTCCTTAAAATATTTAGCGTTTGGGAGTTCAAAAATTTATGTCGTGGTTTAAACATATTATTAATATGTGTTTGTTTCGTATAATTATATTATTACACAATAAGTAAAAACATAAATAATAATTTTCAAATTATTAAATACTGTAAAATCATGAAAATATTATTAGAAAAATAGATTAGCTATACTTAAACGTAAATTATAATTAATTTTTTATTGTTATTAGTAAATCTGTGATCTTCCATATTTATATATTATATATTATATAATCTTCCTAAAATAGTTTCTTTACAATCGTTTGTACTCGCAACGTAATAATTTATGCGATTAAAAAAAGCTTCTAATACGTACAAGTAATTTTAACAACCATTTAAAAATCCACCAGTGCAATAAAAACGTCATATTTTTGGTTCTTTTTGATCAACAAATTTAACATCGACAACAAATTATTTATTAAAGTTCAAATTTCAATATTATAATTTATAGTTCTCGAAAGTATTTGAATGATGATGTATCAATGAATCAAATGATGTTTGAATATTTTGAGCTTTATGTATAATAGTTGATTACTTTGCTCCGTGAAATCTTGATTATTAGCGCACTGGTGGATTAATTTCTAGTACATGATCGACTTACTTAGTGCGTTTTAAAATAATGTTAGTCGCGTGACTGGCGCAAAAGTAGGCGACTGATAGGAACGGTAATTTCGTACATATATATTGCGGTTGATATCGCGACGTTGACCTTTCCATCAACAGAAAAATAGGAACCTTCGCTGTATGCGAGGGAGACGGGATTAGAAATCACGTCTACCTGTGAACCGGCACGGTGTATCTTATGCGTGTGCGTGTCGAAAAGTGGCTTTACACGAGTCACGAGCGTATAATTTCCCTTTCACATTACGCTTGATCCTCCATCGGTCGCATATGTTGAGAAATATACGGCTGGACTTATGTTTTAATCGGATTTCGTTTGTATAACATAGGAGAATAAGTAGTCAAATTAATCTTCCAACGATTGTCTTTTGTTTCCATATTGTAGCTAGAAGAATAATACTATTCGACAAAAAATAATCATTTTTTCGAGTACATAGTTTTTTTTAATACCGAATATAAATCTATTAGGTGTTGGAATTAATTCGTAGCGTTTTTAATGAAAGAATGTTATTTATTTCACATGAGCATTAAAAAATACATTAATGAAAGTACTTCCCATCACTTGTAAAACGCTACGAATTAATTCCAACACCTAATATTTTCCAAATTGTTCTGTCACGCTATAAATTTGAGAAATTTGCAATTGAAGCAGTAAAACTTTGATTGCACATATCATAGTTATAATATGACAAAATATGTGACAATAGCAACTGACTTTTTTGCAACTTTAACTGCAAATTTTTTATGCACTTATTAAATTCGTCATAAATCCGATATTACTAGATAATAAATATATATTTGAAAGAAAAATTCGTCATAAATTCGACATTATTAGATAATAGGTATGTATTTGAAAGAAAAATTCGTCATAAATCCGACATTATTAAATAATATATATTTGAAAGAAAAATTTGTCAGAAATCTAACGTTATTAGACAATAGAGATATATTTGAAAGAAAAATTCATCATAAATCTGGCATTATTAAACAATAGATATATATTGGGAAGAATAATTTCTCTTGAACGTTACTTTATTTCGAGCGATAGAAAAATGTGATTTCTCTTGAATAAAAAAATTACTTGAATATGCACGCGATAATTTAATCATCCGCGTTCACACTGTCGATATATTTGTATATATAAAGTCAGAAAACTCAGCTACACAAGGAAATAAAATTTTTCAATACTTATCAGTAGAAGCATTGATGTGCTCCAATACGTTGAGCATTCCTTCTTCAATCGAATCATGTTGTGTTATGATAAGTCGGAGCTGCATATGTCGCGTTGTGATAAACAACGTTAAAACAACTACGCACGTATCAATGTTTTATGTGGGTTGGTGTGAATGATATAAACAATATCCTTTCCACGAATAACAGAAAGTTGACGTGCGACACGCGCTGACGTATATTATGTGCTCAACTAGCCAATGCGATGTATCGTATCACTTTGGAAGGACGACTCATCGTGCAATCTCACGAATTTCTACTCCTCACTTTTACCAGTGAATTAATATTTTTTTATTACCAATATCTATACCATTCAATCATACCCATATTAAAGAAAATATAAATCTAGTCTTTGTGTATATATGTCGCTACCTTACTTCAAAAATGACACAACTAAAAAAATTTTTTTAATTAAATTTTCTAACGGAAAAGAGGAACAACTATTTTTCAACTTGACAGAAAATTATTAACTAATTGTAAACAAATAATCAACAAAAGGAATATGTTCTTAATATAATTGATTAAATATAATTTTTTCTATTTTATTTCACAATTCTTAACCCGAGAATGATCACTTGGTGTGTTTTTACGCCCTAATGGCGAAAAAATGTGAAATGTTAAATATTATTTTGTATAAGTAGCGGTTAACATATTTTTTCTTTTTTAATAATCGCTCTTTAAATGTAGTTCCTTCGAAAATCCGCAATAAAAATTGTATTAAAATTTTTTAAGAAATACTATCATAATAAGCTACTTAACGTGCTTATTCTGTTTAATACTTGTTTAGTTTCTTTTCATCTTTTCAGAAAATTGTAATTAAATCCATACTACTATAATATTTGTAAATATTAATAAATGGAGAAACGATTAATAACGTACAATATGTCATAAATATAATAGTGATTTTAACTGAGATATAAAAACACTTTAGATGATCATTTACATAAAAGAAATTAGTAACTAGTCTTATTAAAAAATCAACCCTTATGAGTTGTGACGATTTTTTATGAAGTTAAATTAATTCAATTTTTATGATTAAGAGTAATGTTTATCGAATTCATGGTAATAGTTCGAAAATCATTTTTTTAATTATGTTGTTTTTGAAATAAGGAAGATATATCTATATGCTCTCTCTATATACATTATAAAATAACCGAGTCATCCTGTCTGAAAGAAGAAAAATAATGCACGTATCTCTACGTCAAGTCCTTCCGTAGATTTCAAATTTTTATTTAATTGTTCATTTAATTCAAAAATAAATGTGATCATCCTATATTTCGCTCAGGCGAAATATACATACGGTATACATACGGCGATAAACCTCGTTCTTTTATATGTCACGATCGATGGAGCGTTAGAATTGCATTGAAATCGTCAAAGCGGATCCTCGTGTCCGAATTTCGATCGAGGTAGTCTACATTAGTATTGTCGTCGGGTCGTAACGTCGTCCTCGCGGTGGCGTCCTCCCTCGATTCGTCGCCGTTATCGATCGCGGCGGTGATGGCGGCCGAAGAATTCGGGGTGCCGGACGAGGGACGTGTCAGTTTCTTTGCGGTTTTATTACACGGCTCGCCGGAGGTGGCAATTTGTTGAAGCCTGCGTTGTCAAAGACCGGAAGTAGGTCCCTCACTCTTTGTCCCGTGCCGATCGACGCCAGCTCGATCCATCTGCAATGGCGAAACATGTGAAAGAGGTCTCTTCTCCTGTCCTCTTTTTTTTTCTGAAAAGAGCCGTTTCTCCCTAATGTCTGCAAACCTTTTTGTATTTTATTGGCAATGTTCCATTAAAGATATTACGACGAGGTAAAAGAGCGGATCGCGTAATGACACTATCATTTTTTTTTTTTTTTTTAAGTAGAGATTATAGTTTAAGCCAACAGCAATTATTACGCTTTTTTTGAATTCGAATTCTCAACATTTTCAAACATTGGTAAATAAATCATTTTCGTTGAGAAAATCACAGTCATGTTGAACTAAAACCTACATGAAAAGAACGATTTTAAAAGCTAAAGTATCTAAAAATTTAATTACACAGATCTGAAAATAATTTTATCAGATTACACTATTACATTCATAACGTTAAACCATACTTAATTTGAGTTTTTTATTCATTTCTAGATCACTCCTATTCGTTAATTTAACTAAAACAGTAGAGTTAAACAATTTAATTCAAGGAAAGGTATTAAATTTGATTCAAATTTAGTTTATTATTTATTAAATGCATATATTAATATGGATTTATTTACTTTAAAACTAACCACAGAAATGGATTGATTTACATTTTGACACACATAGAAGTTCAATAACAAATTATTATTTAACTCAAGAAAATGTATTAAATTTGACGATGTATTCAAATTTAATTTATTTATTAACTGCATACATTAATATGAACATTATTTATTTTGAAACTAACCACAGTAATGAATTGATTAACATTTTGACACATGGAATGGAATTTAAATAACAAAATGTTACATAATTCAAGAAATTGCGTTACCATTGCTCCTTTGATACCAAAATAATTATGTAGCACGCCTGAACTAATTACTAGAATGTCAAAACTTCTTGCAGTGTTGTTCATTACACTCGAGTGTTCCATATAATAATTTTCATAATCCAACGCAATTATTTTCAGATCTAAATTTTTCAGATACTTCATTTTTGTCTAGTTAAATTTCTAGATACTTTAGCAAAATCGTTCTTTCCGTGTAGGTAATTCGAATGAACGAAAAATTACATTTAATAGCTTGTCCATTTAATAGCTTGCCCATCTGATATAAAAGACCGTTTCGTGTAAAGTCATTTTTGACACATTATACGAGTGAATTAATAACAGCGGCCTTGTATTATTCGGAAATAACGGACGTTTAAACAACCGTGATTATACCGTGAATTGTTGAGTGCAGTTTCGACGCAGCGATAGTTAATAAATATTGGATAATAAATATCGGCCGGGACGATATCGCGTGCGTAATTTTTAACACGGCCACGCGAATTTGTCGTTCAATGAATCACGCGCGGTTCGCGTCGCACGAAGCAAGCATGCACGAACGAATTCACTTCCCACCTGTTGTTTTTGTATTTTGCGAGGGGTTGAGCGGCTGGATGGGGCGTTTCGGTGGGGAAATATGTGGCCCCATAAAAATCCAAACCACGGCTCAGCAGCATCGAGGTCTCCTCCACACTGGCCAGGGTAACCCTTATAACGGGTGGCCCCGTATAAATCGTCGCCGGCTCGTTCAGATTCTGCGCGTCGCTCTTTAGCTTGTCATTGATGGCCTTCACTGATTTATTTAACACACGATTTTATTGCATGCGTTGCAGAAAGGCAGAAAGCTCTATGCATCAAGCGTCACGGAAAGTAATAGCGTTTTTAAATACGTGCGCGTACAAAATGTGAAATATAAAGTCAATTCCAAAATATATTGTTAATATTATGCAAAATGTAGAGAGACGTACAGTGGCTGCCAAAAGTTTTCAAATGAAAAGAATAATTTTTCTGAAATATTTGAAAATTTAGATAGACGATTTAAAAATAATATTGTTTGACTATCGAAATAATTGTATGTAGGAAATTTAAGCAATGTTATAAAAAAATTTGACACTTTAGCAACCAGCTCGAGTGTCCTAGATAATTATTTGAATGGTTCAACAAAATTATTTTCGGATCTATAACAAGCGAAACTTTATTAAATGCAAATAATGGTAATAGAAAGGTCAATTTATGAGCATATAGTTGGATCAAAAATATAAAATGATTTATTAGAGTGTCATTTAATTAGTTAAAATATAATATAGGAAACGTTTCGATTTTACTTAATCTTCTTTAGTCTATTAAAATAATAAATAAAAGATAATCTTCATATTTAAATATCTTCAACGGACAACAACAGACATATAAAATAATTCTTAATTGTAACTGAAAGCCACATTTTAACACAAATTAATGATGATTGTCAAATCGATGTATATTCTTCATTAATATGCAACGGAGATCCAATTAAAAAATTATTTTCCCATTCGAAGACGAAAGAGTCCGAAATAAATTATGTGAAGTCAATCGATAGTGGATAAAACTTTAAATATTTCAGCAAAATTATTCTTTTCGGAATGAGAAATTTTTGTATTGCTTAGATAATAAAGAATCTTTACAAATAAAGATTTATACAAGCACTTAATATATTCCAGTATTTAAAATATCTCTGTATTCTTAAGTTGTTCATAACAAAAATTATTAATTTATAATATATACGTACCAAAAAATAGATTGAAAAAAAAATGTAAAACTATATGTAGGTTGTAAACTTTTGGCAGTCACTATAATTGCTCAGCATATTGAATAATATAGGTATATGGAACGGTTTTCCGGGAAATTAAATTTTTTATCGAGATTGCGTTCTAAATTGTATATGTAAAATATATATAATATACATATAAATACATATAGAAAGATTTTTGAGATCGCAAAAGGGGAAGCAGTATCCATCACGTTACGCGTAGGGTATCTGAAGCTTTCCCCTGGAAAGAGCGACGGTATGAGAAATATGGAGAAGAAGCATTTGCATTTTCGTGACTCACAAACAGTTCCCGTATTCAGGGGTAGCCTGGTTACTTCGACGATAGATCGATATTTGTAGAGAGCGTGTCTAATATCGTCCTCCGGCAGCTCTTCAGGCACATCTAGAACGTAGACCGTGAAGATTTTCGCCGGTCTACATGGTATAGCAACCTATATGTTACGAATTATAATGCATATCATTCTAGAAAAAAATATTCGAAAGCTATTACAAAAGCTGCGAAGCGAATCACATTGAGAGAAAAATGTTTGGCATTTGTGATTATAATTGCAGGCAAACAAAAAAAATGATACTATAACTGATATATATTCGTAATATTTGCATGGTAAAATAATTATAGTTAGGAGCTCCATTTTTATAGTTATTATTCTATAATGTTAATAATAATAATTTATTTATAATTCTATTTATCTAAAAAATATATACTTGTACCGAAAGTGACTATAATTTATAACAATGACAATATAATAATAATAATAATGAAGCTCCTAACTATAATTATTTTACCATACTAATATCACGACGAACAGTTATAGTATTACTTTTTTATATGTATATAAATTATATGTGTATATTTTAAAAAATAAGGGATTGCTTTCAAGAATAAAGCAAATATTTAGCAATTTTTGCAATCAGCTTTAAATTAATATGATCAAATTCAACATCAAATTTGATTTTGCAAATTTTTATTAAAATATTTTCGTTGTTGAGCATCTTTTGTACTTTGTTGTATATCTAGAATATATGTTCGTGTCATGGGAGTGTAGAATCCATGCAGATCCCGAGATTAGCTGCAGAAGCGCTATAAGGTATTTCTCTGTGTCAGGTGCTTTGGCTTTAGTGAGGTTTCCCGTGTAATCGTGCAACATAATGCAACACCCCCGGATATAAAGTTAAAAAACGCTAATACACGTTAAATTATCTGTGACAAAATTACTTTGCCAGCCATTATTTATTGGCAAAATGAAATATTTCCATAAACGATTCTATAAATGTAGAATTAATTAAGCTGCGAGAATACGGAATATCTACCTTTTTATAGAAACGAGCGCCCGTCACTTTGTGGAAGCCTTTTTTATACACCGCTTGAAAATCATCGATGTTGCTGAACTTGAAGAGAATGCCGGTGGCAGTCTTCGTCAAAGAAAATGCACCTCTAGATCACATAATAGAAAGTCGTTTTGATTATGATATGAATAATAAAAGAAACGTTTTAACTTGGAAGTCTATAACAATCTTCCATTTACATAATAGAATAATATCGTGGTTAACTCTCCGTCTGTAATCATATTTTTATTCTCTCTGTTTGCAATGTAGCTCTTTTTTGTCCAGCGCAAGTTGTTTTACCATTTCCGACTTAAAAAAAATTAAGTTTACTTTTCAACATCTCTATTACATTAAATAGTTTTTAACTTAAATATTAAAATCTTTAATAAAAATTGAAATTTGAGTAAAAATGAAGATTCAATTTAAGAATGAAATTTTGCTTGTGTCAAAAAAGACTTAGATCGATAGACGAAGGTTAGTTTATTTTGATACTAAGTGCGAATGAATTTCTACTATCATGCATATGAACTCATTGTCGATGCGCAAAAACATTCACAGATAGCACAGATAGCACCATACAGACGTAGTCTGGCTTAATGGATTTGTTGTCCGACCTGTTACTGTCTTTACTACTTCACATGAAGCGCCAGCTGACTTAACTCTACTTTTAGATCCGAATTGGACACGAAGTACTTTAGGATCTCTTGCGGATTAAACTAAGTGAAGGCCAAAGTAATCTTAGCGATGCACAGTCGAATGCCACAGATAAGTTCGAATAAAAATGTGACGTAAATCGATCTTTGTGTATAAATATTTTGATGTTGCACAAAAATTTTATAACTTACTTTTAACAAAATATAACAAAATTATACAAAACAGTTAATCTTTTGTAAATATAATTATTCATTTTTATAAATTTTTCTATTTCTATATTTTATACTAAAAAATGTAATTTGCATTATTGTTTTAATAATTGTATTTGTTTCTGAAAAACACGAAGGAAGTTACAGTAATTAGCTAATGCTAAATATTCTTGAAGCATTCATAAAATATTGATAAAATCTCAAAATGACATTCCATAGTATTCTAGAATGTCCTGAAATATTTAGAGAATATAAGAGCAACACTTAGATAATTTTGAAATATTCTATTTATACATTATTTTACATTTGGAGAATGTTCCCCATGCATATTCCATAAATTTATAATTTTCCTAGAAATTCCAGATCCAGAGATCTGAATTAACTTGTAAATCAAATTGTATTGTCAAAAACACACTTCACTTGTTTTTGTCTTGGAACTCAATTTTAAGGGTTCATAGGCAAAATGCGTTCTTTATATTCTTTCCCAGTGATTCTTATTTATGAGTTAATACATCGCCACCACTATCGACGGATGTGAACTGCTTGCGAGTGAGTGATTTTCGTGATATATACAAGAAATATTCATACAATATTCGGAACATTTCATTAACATTTGAACATTCTATGAAAATTCTTTTGCTGTTCCGGAATATATGATACGTTGAGAATACAATTCAACTCTTCATTAATAAGTAGCGTCAGCTGGTTTATTACAATGAAACAGAATCTTTATAGTGACTGCCGAAAGATTTCGATCAATGAATAATTTTATTACATTATTTAAATAAAAATTTTTACAAATAAAAATTTAATACACAAATATTTAATACATTCAAGTACTTAAGATATTATGCTTTTAAATTGATTATAACAAGAATTTTATTAACTGAATTATAATGAAGTGAAAAACAGATTGACAAAGATTATCAAATTATATGTTGATCGGAAATTTTGGGAAGCCACTGTAGAGTGTTTACCATATCTTAATCAATCAAAATCTAAAGAATTATTAAATATAAAATATAAATGAAATTTATATCAATGAGAGTAAATCAAATAAGAGAAAGATTTCTATTTTCAATCAAATAGGATCTTGATGTTCGAAAATATTTATACTCAAATACATTTTCCAGTCTTCTAAAGAATTATTATCAAGAATTTAGTTAAATTACTTTTTTTTTAAATATACAATTTTTAAATCGTACAAACGCGTTATCTTTTTTCCCGATAACAATACACTTGTCGAGCACAATCGGTGAGTGCAAGGCGGACGATAAAGCAACTAAATCGAGAAAATCGACGGTACTTCGGTCACTCGTTCGTCATAGTTATCGGGGTACGATGTTCGGTTTAACGTCTCTTTTATTGAACGACCTGGGATCCTGGAAATAAACCTCGTCCCAGCGACGAGGTAGCCTGCCAAAGTGATGCGCTCACCGGAAGTTCATCTTCTCGCAGATGGTGGCAGCCTTCTCCATACTCAGTTCGTGGCTAGGGGTGAGCAGGAAAGCACCCTTAGTGAGGAAGTCGTTCTCACTGACCTCCGAGTCAGTGTCGCCGTGATCTTGCCAGTCGGCAGAGCTCTCTTGATTCAGACGCAACATCGAGCTGCTCTTGGACGTGGACATGTCTTTCTCGCACTGCGTACTGCCGCCCTGTTCCGGTTGCGACATCTTTTATAGCGTTGCCAGCGAACCGAGGACGGGTGATCTTACGTATCGCCGTTCAAAAGGGAACGGCCGTATATGATTCTACACGTACGTAACGCGTTACGCGAGATCGATCACTCCGAGAGGATGTCAGCACCGGACATACGTCGTGCTGTACTGCTTCGTATCGCGTTCTATCGCGGTCCTTTTATATGCGTCTCCGCGATGGACGGATAGATTGGACGAGCTAGATCGACGAAGTGCCCCTGAACGCGGCTCGATGCGGCCAGTTAAATCCCTGATTGTTATTGATGCGTATATGCGCGAGAGAAGGATCGACTGCGAAGGTCCGATGGCTAGTTCAATTGTGAGTACAAATAAGCGTGTAGGAGGAAACGCTAGCACTTGGATATGGATTATTACTCACGTTAATAGATATCGGGATGCTCGAAATACTGTCGAAAATAGAGAAGCATGGCGTCGATCTGTCTTGTAAATGTCAGGCATCATATTTGTCTTGTTTATGACCTTTTATATTCAATAGGATACTAAGCTAAAATAACAAGCGTGAGGTGCTCTTTTTCAAATCAGTTGTATGTCTTTTAACCATTTTCCACGAATAGAAAATGTCATGTCAAAAGGGAGAAAAAGGGTATGATTAGGAATTTAATAAAATTTGTTTCAACAATTCTGTTTGTACTGAAATATACAGTGACTGCCAAAAGTTTCCGACCGATGCGAAATTTTTTATTATATTTTATAAAGAATCTTTACAAATATTTAATATACAAGTATTTAATGTATTTTATTAAAAATATCTTGTCTTTAAGTTGTAACAAAAATTTTATTAACTCGTAATATATAATATAAACTAAAAAACAGATTTACAAAATTATTATAAAATTGTATTTTGACTGAAAATTTTTTGGCAACCACTATAAGTCCACGCTGAAACTTTACTCCTTATGTTTTTCTTACATTCTCCTTACATTAACATTACTAGATGAAAAAAGATAGCGGTTACACAATTGAGTGAACGCTCGCTGTTATTGTTAATTTTCTTCTATATTCATCATATAAATCTCTACAGGTCTATTCTAATCACAGACAATAATTATTGAACGCTCACTAAACCATTGTGTTTGCTGAACGCGGTCAATTTGGATTCGCATGTATAAATATTGAAACGTATTATTACGTTCTGAAACACACCGTGAAAAGCTCATTTGAATTTAATTCGTCTTATGCTTTCGGCAACTATTCGTGAGAACAACTGAGCTATATTAAGTTATCACATATTTATACCTAATCGGTAGATTTAGATCGCTTAAAAGAAGATATTTAAAAATAAAAACCTGATAGTAAAAGAATTTTAGTGAAAATTAAATATTTTTCCAGTATTTGAACTAATTTATTATTCTTTTTTTAATTAGCTTTGCTTTTATTAATATTTTTAACATATTCTGTGTAGAGAATATTTTGAAACGACTAAATTATCACTAAATATATGATTCTAAAAGTATGTTTATTACTGTAACACACAATTGGTTTTTTCATAATTCTATTTTATTAATTTCTTTATTGCAGATTTCGCAGATCAATACCAAAGTCGGTCAAAATCAGACCATCGATAAAAAGGTAAGGACAATAAATTATTATCTGAAGACACGGTTAATGTCTCGGCGCTAAGACATGGCACTGCTGTGCTCCTTTAGATTACAGTGTAAGATAGAAAATTACACACTGCCCTCACAGAAATCTAATATTGGTTATCGGCTAATTTAATACTGAAAGACAGTAATTAATTACTTATTTTGAGTCAAAAACAGTGCTTTCAATACTCGAAGTAAATAATTAATTAACTATTGTCTTTCAGTATTAAATCGGCCAGTATATTAGATTTTTATAAAATAACATGATATTAATTTCAGAAATCGTTGACATGCGAGTAAAAAATGATACAATATAAAAGTTAAACGTATATTAAGCAAAAACACAAAAACTGGAACATTCTATAATATTAATTTGTTCATGTACGCGCGCACATGCATATATTTCATAGAACCTTACTTATCCTAAGTAAATCATGCATCTCGCTATCGACAATGGCAAACAATCGAGCAACGACCGCTTATCGCGCTTGAGATCTCAAAAGGCATCAACTATGGGTCACCGCCTCATTCTCGCGGTCATCAAACCCTTCGACGTACGCATTAGGAAGCCAATCGGTGGTGCCATCCGGCATCGTCAAAGCCGGCGATTGCGAAACGACGAATCTCCATTCAAATCTCTTAATTGCCAACCGTGTTAGGCGACGCGTCGACACGCCGATCAGAAACCGCGTATTTGTTGATGGCGATCTAACCCGAGGGCGAACGCGGATGCTCCAGCCACGGGTGCGTGTACAATATGGAACGCGTTATGCGAATATCGTGGATCATCAGTTTATGCCGCCGACGGCAAGAACGATGATTATACCTCGATTCGTGGCACAAGAGGCGAGAGCTCACCGATAATTCACAGGCTAGGTTGACAGTACCACGCGATACTTCATCGTCAATAATCTGCCCGGCGCATCATCATCCGGGTAACGCATCGTCCGAGAATGCGTGGGCGGCCCATCAACGCTCTTTGCTCGTTTTCTTTTTTTTCAGTAAAGACTCGAGCAATGAATTGGCCGCGTGGGCATTTAATTGGATGATTGGCCGAAACGATACGTCCTCGATAAATTGGCCTGTGACGTAAAAAAAAAAAAACCAATAGAGGAAACGGGAGGTTTTTGCTTGGCTGTTATGGTCAAAAGTTGTTATTAAAGGCGACGAGGCGTTACGTATTATTTAAAAAAACGAAGGACGAAGTGTAATATGATTGCATTGATCAATCGAGAATTTTATTTTTCTCCTTGGCCGTTTTATACGATTACTTAATTGGACGTCGTATAAAATTATCTTTTTAATTTGCGTGTTAACAATAATATTTACATATTCGTTTCCGTTAATAATTCCTTGCAAATCTTTCATAAATTAAAATTAATGAAAGTATATAAAAATTAAATTATATAGGTTAAATTAATTATAAAGGATCTGCATTAATTATATACAAAATTGAGTCTCGGTAAAATGAGTTAGTTTTTACATATAATGTAACTTATATGTTACGAGTAAAATACACATAGACACAATTAAAATTCAATAGACAGTTTTGAGTTATGATGTATCCAAGATGCTTAATGCGCAAGTTTTACATCTTCGATGTATCACAGTTCATAAATTATCCATTATTGACCTTTTTGTCCATCTTTTATTTACATAAGCTACATTATTTATGAAAACTAATTCACCAACTCAATTTTCCATATAATTAATGCAAGGTTCTTTATATTTCATAATCAAGTATTAAATACTTATTCTTTCAATATCAAAATCTAATTGAAGTAATATACCATGATTGTTCTAGTTATAGTTAGTTTCTAGTTATAAAAATATTTTTTGAAACACGTAAACGAGTAGGTTTAAAAAAGAAATTATATTTGTACAGATCTTTAAAAATGAACAAGCACGGCTAATATTAATTCGTTCAATAAATTTTACAACGGAACAATTTTGAGCTCAATGGTATTTGTCATTAATCAATCATAATCGAGGTATGATAGACCCGGAGGCAATAATTGTCAAGGGTCTATCGAAAACCGTAGTGATCAAAGAAATGTCAACAGCATCGCTCGTTGGCAAACATTGGTCACATTGGATACAAAAGAAAATATCGCGGTTGCATCGCGTGGCAGACTGACACAGCACAAAGCGTAGCGAGACAAAGCTTTCGAAAAAAAAAAAAAGTAGATACCAGCTATAATTGGTACAACAGCTACGGGTTAAAAGTGTAGTGAATGAAATAAGATTTTATTTTAATATTTTTCCTGTTAGTTTTTATTTATCGGTCGATGGAGCGCCGATGAATGTATTATTAAGAGACACTATCACGTTAAAATTAATTGTTATTTATAGTCGCTTATTTATACGCTGTTGAGTCGTTTCGTCTTAAAGCTTATCGATCGCCGTGAGATTAGCTATCGGGGCATAAAAAAGGCACTTTCACGGGGTCTAATGAGAGTAATGGAGTCTTGTAGCTCAAGAACGCTTTTCTTCTGGATGGATACGCCCGAAGCATCGCTTCGCAAAAGTATTGGAGGACCTCCTCCTCCGTTCTTACTTTGGCCAGAAGAGCGAAAGTGCAATGGAGGATGAAGATCCAGTTACTTATGTCGTTACTGAAGTTGAAAAAAAATCCATGTCGTGAAATTGTCTCTTATGGCGTTGAACGTTGAGCATCTGCTTAATTTCTCACCGTTTCTCCACTCCTTGCTGAACTTTCTTCGGAAGGACTCGCCCTCGCATCCAAAACTCCTTAAACTTCACTCTACTGCCCGCTTCACTTTAGTTATGCTTCTCATCTTATCACACAGGTGCACTATTTCATGTCTGTGCGCAAAACGCACTGCAGCTAATTTAAATTAAATACTCGGAACAATTTTAGAGATAATATAAACTTTCTTTAAGTTTCTCTCTCTCTCTCTCTCTCATCGTCTACAATATTCATAACATATAATATTTTACTGTCTAATATTTAAAATTAGTTCATCGATAAATGTGTATTTTGTTACATGTATTACATTGTGCTATAATTATCGATTAAATTTTAGTATTGTAAATAATAAATATGCTATAGCGCTTTCAAGTATTCGTTTCAGTAATAAATATTATATATTATGACCAGCTTAAAACGCGCATATACATCATTATTGGTCCATCAATAAACGGAAGAAAACGAAGGACGAGGTGTGACCGGGTTGAAAAGACGGAAGGGAGACGAAATGAAGAGAAAAGAAATGATTGCTCCTGGCGGCAGCGAGCTTGCGAAATGAACGCGGCGTGACTGCCGCTTTGAAACGGGGATGAATTGTAATTGGACGGAAATGGAATTCGGATAGTTCAGGACCAAATACGCAGAAAGAGACAGATCGCGGAGGAATAGTTAGACAGAGAGGGCGGGGGAGGAGAGAGAGAGGGAGAGATGAGGCGGAAAGGGTAAGCTATGGTAATTGAGGGTGAGAGACAG